>OZ026808.1:4449363-4562005 GCA_964023185.1 Macaria liturata
AAAAGTGTCACCTCCGCACCGGGCTCACATTCAGGTTGAGTGCTGGCATATCTTTAAGGACCTTTCGGAACGGCGCGGAGGATCTCTGCCTCGTCTTTATGTCCCGTAGCGTTTCGTAGCGCCGTAGAAGGTATCGATGCTATTGTCTCGCATTTGCGAATTTGAATGTCAACCGGCGTTATTGTGGCGGGTCGAAGGCGACTTACATAAACGAGCTCGGCAGGGGCAGGCCCGGGAGCAGGCCGGCGCCGGCCCTTCTATCGACTCGCTGCAATTATCAAACTATGAGTTCGATATTTGGAGCCGCGCGAACTCGCGTCAGGTCTCACGCGACCGCCTTACCTTTCATTTAAATGATATAACCGATTTGATATATTAAATATAGTTTTGCCGAAGTATTTTGAAATGTAGCCAAGATCTCACCAGAAAGCACCATCTACAAAATAATATTAACGCCACTAAATGCGCCATTAGAGCTGCCGACGTCATAATTCAGTTTATATTTTTTGAATGTCCTTATTATTAATAAAATGATGTTTGAGTTCTCTTTCCGCTTTGATTCGGTGAGAGCAGGTTTAATGACGGCGTGTGTTCGGACGGTGGGTCGGCGACATTTGATTCGTTGCAATATGAATGAGTCAGTGGAGCAGGCCGACGGAGCTAGGAGTCTCATTATCGCGACGAGTTTTGTTCGTTTTATCGCCACAAATGCGGCATACGCGGAAATTTCCTGGCGCGCCCATTCACTTTCAGCTCCAGGTTTTTTGCCTTCATTAGCAACTTTAAAGAAAATGTGTTAGAACGTTCGCTTGAGGCAAAATTAACGCTTAAAACTTTACCTAACGAATACGGACTTCGGAAGCTAGTTGGCCTTTGTTCACAAAATTGTTCGCTTTTTTGCTCCAAACAATGTTGAATTTGGTTTTAATGCGACTGAAATGTTTAGAGGACGTTAGGTTATTCGTTATTTTTTTGTAAATGTTGAAAAAATATCCCTATTATAATTGTTGCAATTATTATGCATTATTCCTAACTCATTATTCCTACTTAACTGACAATTATCATATTTGAAATCAATTTAACCACTACCGAAAATAATGTGGTATTGTAATGAAGTTACAGATGCTTTGTAACAATGGGCAGAGATTGGTCGATAGTAAACTATAAATAATTAACAACCCTTTCAGTATATATACCTATATATACCTATCTTATCAGTCGGATGGAACATTCAAACAGAATGTTTCACTTGAATTCAAATGACAGTGATTCTAATTATCTAGCTTTAAAATATATGTTTAAAACATACAAATACACAATCTTTTAAAAAGACATTCTCTTTTGTTGTGTGATTTATATTACGTACATTTACTTATATACTTACACTTCTTTAAATTTAAAGTTACATGGATCAAACCATATTTTTAATTATCATATTAGGTCTCTTACTAAATTATATTATGATGTGCTAGTAACATTGACTGCTACCGTTATATAATAAATACAATTCTACCTGAAGTGAAATAAACTTTGTTACTAAGAGAAAAAATGAAATAACTATAAGATGTCCATGGGTTCGATTGTATCGTTATAGGATTATTTAGACTGCAATTAACCGAACCCTATACTATTATCATGACAAATATCACCGTGATCTTTTGCTCCGTTGTGCAATGAAAATGGAACCAATAAATTAAGAAACCAACCTGCACATATTAGCATTTATTTAACTAATAGTATTTTAATTTGTATTTGGTTTTATTTTTCTAAATTTAGGTTTTAAGATAAAATTTGATGAACGTGTTCTTTCAATTCAACGTATATAAAATAAATAATAATAAATGAGTGTACCATATCGAGTTGACAACCACTGTAATAAAACTTGACGGCAACGAATTCCGTCCAAATAATAAATACGTGTAAAATAATATATGATGACTCCGCAACGGCGAGTTTTAATTAAAAATATAATTAAGGTAAAAGGGTTCATCGATTTGAGGCAATACAGTCCGTTTGTCATAAATATTTTCTTTGTAGCCGACGGTGGTATAAATATAACTATACATATAAGCACATAACACTACCAATAGCCAACTAACGTTTGGTTGGCTTTTGTTTTTACCTGTACAGTTGTTTTTATAAGGGGTGATTAATTGATCTGTATTTGTTTCTTTCTCACTTTGATAGTTTTGAAAACAAGTGAATATGACAAGATTTCTAAATAAGAAATACTATGTGTTGAGGTTTGAAATTGTGAAGACTATGTTTTTTTGAAAGAAATATTTTTTTGGTTATGTTTATTGTCGTTTAGCATTACAGGTTAATCTAAAATTTTGGGAGTTTTTTGATAATGTGTCTTTTAAATTATTACGATTATTTTGAAAATATCTGATAGCTTCTTTGCTTTATCTCTTCAAGCGCCCATTTCATACAAATAAATTGTTAATCACAGATAAATTACAACTTATCCATGAAAACATACTATAAAACAGCTTTATAATAGTGTATTTTATGTACACATACCAAAGTATAACTTTATTTACAATAATAAAATATAAAAACAAGGGAAGAAAAACTAAACATACTACTTCTAACTACTACAAAAAGGGGGCACTTAGAAAATCTTTAGAAAAGCCTAAAGATAATCTATTTTATGTTGTTTTTATGATATTGTTATACAGCAGAAACCATACCAATAAAAATTAAGCTATTAAACCATAGCTTGGTATAATAGTCAGGCAAACCGTAAACTAATAAGATAAGATAAGATATTTCTTTAATGCACACCTAAAATAATTACATGATGAAAGAAATTTAAAAACTTATTTAATGCACATTGGGCGGCCTTATCGCCTTAGGCGATTTATAAAGTTATTAAGCAATAACCTGGGTATAGATCAAATCAAATCAATTAGTATATTTGCATAGACAAACAGACATACAACTACTCGTAAGTCTGCATAGAGTTCACGTTTTTACTCTTTGGGTACAGAATCCTAAAATATCTGTTTTCTAAAAATAAACGAAGTTCACGTTTTTACTCTTTGGGTACAGAATGCTAAAAAAAATCTGTTTTCTAAAAATAAACGAGTAATATTATTTAAGAAATAATAAAAGTACCGCACTGATTAAGACTTCCTGGCGAGACAACCGGATGTCAAGATTTAAGTATCTTTGGATACTACTTCTGTATTCTGTGATATCATTTAGCTGTGAAAAAACTGTAAGACAAACGATAGGCTATTTTGATAAGATTTATTTTTAAGTGACTGGCAATTTATTATACAGCGCGTTTTAAGACGTCCAGTAAGGTTTAAACATAATCAGCGGTGTTTTTATGTATATTACAACGCGTCCGCGGGGAAAAAACCGTAGTAGTTAACAATATTAATAAATATCTCAGGAGATATCTCTCAGCGCCATCTAGCCCCATACGAAGCTAACGCTTGTATCATGGCCACTAGATAACGAATACAATACATATTTTACGAACTGTATGAAACAAACAAATAATGCCACGAATTTTTTTTAATAAATTAAAATCAAAAAAATGAAAATGGCATTTAACCTGTCGGCAATGAGATAAAAATCGTGATTCCACAAATGACACCCTTTTCATTGTCATTTAGGGAACGACAAACCCGCGATTTCGACTGAGTTGAGTCGAAAAATGTGAAAAAATCCTTAATTGGAATCACAGAGTGATGGTTGAGTTGACACAAAAAGGTAAACGAGGATTCTTTACCCATCGTTAATTCAATTAAAAATATCTGCCTCTGGGACGCACACCATCATTGAGTAAAGTATTCGTAATCAAAATATCACCTAATTAATTTATAGATTTACAATACAATGTTTATTTCAGTCGTACTAGTCGTAGAAAATAAGTTTTATTCTTACGTTTATTTTACACTAGCTGGTGCCCGCGACTTCGTCCGCGTGGAATAGTTATTACCATAAAAACGGTTCTAGTGAGTTAACCTTAAAAGATAGACATATATTGTTCAGGACATTTTGTTAGATTATTTTTAAAGAAATAATTCTTTCATACATATTTTTGTGATATATTGAACCGTTTTCGCAGCGCATGCAACGGAAGCCCTCAAAGATGAAAAAATTTCCCCGTTTTTATTTCACATTTTCCATTATTTCTTCGCTCCTATTAGTTGCAGCGTGATGTTATATAGCTTAAAGCCTTCCTCGATAAAGGTCTATTAAACACATAGAGAATTTTTCAATTCGCACCAGTAGTTCCTGAGATTAGCGCGTTCAAACAAACAAACAAACTCTTCAGCTTTATAATATTAATAATATATAATATAATATTATAGTATAGATAACTAAAACAGGTTTGCACTTTACCATAGTTTGCCTAATGGTAAGCAATAAGATGGATCGTGCTTAGCCAATAAGAACCGGTTCACTATCGTTTTAAATACAAATATCTTTGTATTTAAAACGATATCATATGAATCTTATCAGATTTTACGTGGGATAAGTTTGCGTTAGACTACAGCCTGCCTGATGTTAAGCATTGCTGCAACCTGGGGTGTAACACGTTAACCTAGAAGGTACCTTTATTACTTTGGATTGTAGTTCGCAGGGAAGTTTTTTGACAGAGTTTAACAGAGTTTGTTGGTTTGTTGATGGACGTTCCTCTATATATTATGCAACAACAAATGAAATATTGGTACGTTGATAGAGTAGGGTACTTTTATACATAGATATACCTAGTTTATATTTTTTTCATTTTTTTTATCCGTAACCGAAGCCGAAGTTTTTCAATAGACGAATATGAAAAACAAAATAACTAATTGTAATCCTAATTAATAAATCATTTATTTTGGAATGTATACAAAAAGTCAAAATGTATATTTTGTATGGTTAGAAATCGTATGTGACTTTTTTCTTCTTGTTGTTCTTTAATTATTATGTACTAACTAGCTGTGCCTGCGTTTTCGTCCGCGTAGAATATTTATTTTGGGCATTAATTCTTTGAATTTTGAACCGTTTTCGCAGCGAACGCAACGGAATCCCTCAAAGATGAATAATTTTCCCCGTTTTTTTCACATTTTTCATTGTTTCTTCGCTCCTATTAGTTTCAGCGTGATGTTATATAGCCTAAAGCCTTCCTCGATAAATCGTCTATTCAACACAAACATATTTTTTCAATTCGCACCAGTAGTTCTTGAGATTAGCGCGTTCAAACAAACAAACAAACTCTTCAGCTTTATTATACATATTAGTATAGATAATTCCTAACACGTTCATAACTTTGAGAGTATAGTATTTACGAAATCCGTTCAACCAAAAACCGTTTTACATGTACACAGCAATATAATATAAATATTCGGGTGTTACGAAATTATAGTAACGATTTATACAAAAGCCTCGTAGTAAGTGAGCATTATAAGCAAGGTCATTAACATTCGTTTGGCCACGGGTCTCCACGCGATATTTCTGCCCTCACCTCACGACATTGAAAGTTTTTACTCAACTAGGGTACATGGAGGCTAATCGATAGCGGTTGCTGGAGTGTGCAAGCCAATGGTATAGTTCACAATAGACGTAACTTGTGGCGGAAAAATACTTTTCTTCTTATCACTGCATAGTATAAAGCAAAGACGCTTCCCGCGTTTTCCTGTATGCATGTATACTTAGATCCTTAAAACTACAACACGGGGTTTTAATGCAGTTTTTTTTAATGAGAAGAATGCTTAAGGTTTATACATATATACATAAGTTAGGGTTTAAGTGCTTAAGATTTGTACATATGTATACATGCGAAGCCGCAGTCAAAAGCTGTACTTTATAAATATAATGATTTTCACTTACGTTTATATTTCGCGAATGTTTATGCGTTTTGGGTGTAATCAACATCCGTAATTAGACATTTTTGGTTTTTTTTTTTTTTTTTTTTTATAAAAACGAGTTTTTGTGCCTGGATATATCAGACTCTAAAACGGGCGCACCGCCACAGACAAGTTATTCTGACAAAAAACCTGTTATTTATCCTATCGCATCTATTTCTGTTGTACATCACGTTCTTTATAATCCTTTATTTATTCCTCTCCATCCAATGTAAGTTTAGTTTATGTAAGTAATTTTTATTAATTTTGTTTCATATGTGTGTGACAATAAAGCATTATCCATCAATCTATCTATATAAAAAACGCAATACAACCCATGTTTCACCACCTCGATGTCCGCTATTTTCATACAAACTACAAAAACTATGCCTTTTGTTTTCTACAGGCAAGACCTTTGTTTAGATGCCAACAGTATGAGATCTAAACCAATAGCTCTACCTCTATACAGTCCTTCTTTCTTAGTTTTTGAGTCTAACTATGAAACAGTTCGTATGGAAAAAAACTAAGAAAAAAAAAATATAACAAGCCTTTGCTTGATATCAAGTAAACTATGGCCAAGTGCAAACCCGTTAAAGTTAAAATGAAAAAAAAAAAACATCGTTAGAAGGTCTTCGACTAATTTTGTCTCTGAGAAAAAGCACTGAGCACTGCGAAGCTTCGAACGGATAGCGCGACTGGTGGTAGGGTGGTTATAGACAGCACCTAGATAGTCGATAGGTATAGAAATATATTATATGTCCTAGGCGCGTACGTACTTAGCTATTAGGTATAAGGTTTTTAAATCAATTCGTTCCTTTAGATCATTGTGAATGGAATACAATTATTATCAATCTACATTTTACTTCTATATACATTTATCTACACTAATGTTGTAACATTCTACTTATGTTTCCAATACTTGACTTATAATTACTACTGTTATAGCGCAGACAACAAAACACTACATTTAAGCAATTTCACATGATGGTATAATAACCACATCGATATCGTAATATCTCATTATAACATCAATAAAACGCGACCAACCTGATTGCCTGATTGCTGGTCGCGTTTTATTGATGCGCGCAATGCGCTGTCATTGGTTAGATTTTAATGGCGGCAAAATCACTGTGACAATACACGTACGCGTGAATTTAATTTAATAAATTAAAAGTTAAAATGTTACAACATTAGTGTAGATAAAGTAGTGTATGCAACTGCATATAACACGGGTATTAAAACACGAGTGTGAGTTTATGAAACGAGCGCAGCGAGTTTCATAATAGTAACGAGTGTTCATTATATGACAGTTGCATAAACTACTATTATATACCAATATCATGTTTTGAATCCTCATTGATCAAATTTTGTACTATTTTAATAGAATAGAATAGAATATAACTTTAATGTACACAACAATAAGTTTGTAAATATTTTGTTATAATAACACATACAAAAAATTTACTGATAACGTATTAATTTATCAAAAAATAATTCACCGTTGATTAATTATAACACTAAAATAATTCAATTTTATCGTTGTACCTAATCCACATTCATAATCGCAACCATGATAGCTTTGAGAGAATCGAACCGTATGCAGTGAAATATGAACGGTAAATCGTTACGTTAAGTATTAATTTGGCTTGCGCGTGGGCTACGAACGTCCGCACGCTGCGAACGAATTTTGATAGCGTGGCGCGTTTTTGTTTGAACATAGAGTGCCCTGATTATAGTGAAATTTTGTGTAGAGCTAGATTAGAATATAAGCTCTGGATTAACACACCCACTGCCTCTTCTCCAGCGCACCACACAGTACGGTCTCCAGCTTGCCTGTTCCATCTCCTACAAACATGCTTAGAAATGTCATCCGAGTTTGCTATTATTATCATTATATTAAAATATAATGATATGTCCAAAATATTAAATTGTTGTTACAAATGATATTTCAACACTCTCAGAAGAATTTCATTCACTGTCAGAACGTCCCTAAAAAAGTATTGTTTAAAGTAAAAAGTCAGTTTAAAATATGTAGTGGTTACATTTAATTAAAAACTTACCAAAATTCACTCCTAATTTTATGGTAAATTTCTAAGTAAATTTCTTTAAAAATCCTGTCATCACTCTCTTACCCTGTCCATACATAAAGAACGCAAAGCAAACTCAATACCTTACAAAGACGTTAATAACGTTTCTACTCAAGCAGAGCTCGGAATTTTGCAGATCCAACGGCATCCTCTAAATAGACCCCTAAATAATAGTGAATAAATTGGATTATTCCTACTAGATCCATTGTCTAGATCCATAATGGAAACAATTTTATAGGAGTAAATTTATACGTATTTATGTTTATTACTCTTTCACGTTCAACGTTCCTGAACTAATTTGGAATAAATTTGAGGTGGAGGTAGATAAGATTTTGAGTCAACACATAAACTACTTTCTATCACACATTAATGCGAGCAATACCGCGGGGCGTTGCTAGTCTCGCACAATATGGAATATTCACGCGAATGCTGATTGGTTTGCTGTGCGCTTACCATTTTAACTCCTGAAAGCTTGATCAATGCATTAACAACTGAATATTTTAAAATCGTTCGTCTCTTTCTCTTGTTATTCAAGCCATCAATGAAAGGAAGAAACAAAACATCAAACAACGAAGCAACTGTCAAAAAAAGCACTGACGCGTAAAACGTAAGAATTAGCATTATTAGTTCGTACAGAAGATATGGTTAGCAGAATGATTTATTTCAAATTGATTGTAAGGAGTATTTGGCTTAGATTGTCTATGTACAGCGAACGGCAGCGAGTTTAATTTCAAACCGTTCCGAGCAAGCAAACTATGCAAAATTAAACGACAAATCACAAAATCAACTACTATAGCAGTCGACTGAGACGGTATTGAATTTTTTTTCATATGACAGTCTGATCAGTATTTCTATTTTTTTAAACGAAATGACAGACATTGTATAATCAGGTCACCTGAAACGACAATTACACGAGCGACACCGTGATTCAAGCTAGATCTCCTGTAAATAAATAAAAAAATATTCCGGGACATTGCACGCAGCGCCATCTATCCCCATACTAAGTAAACGCTTGATAATAAATCATATAAGTTATTAGTTTTTAGGTTTCTTTCATCATGTTCATTTTAGACATATTTATTTATCTATCTTTGTTTACGTGGGATAGGTTAACGTTTGACTCAAGCCTGCCTAATGTTAAGCATTGCTGCAGCCTAGGGTGTAACACGTTTACCTAGAAGATACCTGTTAACTCTAGATTTGAAGACACCTGGACCTATATTTGAATAAACAAGTCGCGGGGCAAGCCAAAACAAACCGCTTTAAAACCTTACCTATATTTCATTCACGCTCTGCGTCACCCACACTTACGTAACATTACGTGAATATGACAATCTAATCTAAATTTCTTGCACTATTTATAAAACTGTTGCATTGAAACTAGACGACATAAGTGCGGTAGACGACACGTGTGATTTACGAATTTACGTGAGGGCGTCAGAAATAGATAGGTAATGGCAATGTTAGTAGCTTGGCTGGAGCGTGGACGTTACACTCTGGAATCATCATCATCATCATCTCTGGTCTTATCACTACCTATACAAATGTATCATTATCATCTTTAGCCCTATCATTATACATACGAATATAATATTTTATTCATTGGTCGGTTAACTTGGGTCTAAATATTCATTTTTGCACTGCATGAAATGACTATGACATATGTTGCTCACACAGATATTTTGTATTTTTATACAATCTTTTATATGAAATTGAATTACATGTAAAATGCACACTGGCGGCAAAAAGCGACAAGTCCACTAAAACTCGATTAAATTAAATTCATCTTCTTGCTAACTCCAGTTCCTGATTAACGTGCAATAGCCCGAGCGTATTTACATACAAACTGTTGTTCAATATGGGGCTAGATGGCGTTGGGTGATATGACCCGGAATATGTATTTATTGAATATTTATATGGCCGAAAAATGAAGAAATATTATTTTATATGACCAATTTCATCACGAAAAATATAAAAAAAAAAATATTACTTAACATACATAGATGTTGCCTCTACAAATTTAAATAAAAAAACAAGAATATAGGGCTTGCAAAAAAATATTTGTTTAGCCATTGTTTTGATAAATAGTCATCCTCATAGTCATAATACATTGGGTGTTCTTAATTTAAGATATAAAATATCTCATAATTTTTCACACCGCTTTAATCTTACAACCAAAAAGTTGGTTTAAAAATGCGCTCTTTTCATTGAGATCTGATTGATTGAAATTATTATAACATCATATAATTTTGCACACCGCTTTTATCTTACAACCCAAAATTTTGTATGAAAAATCCACTCCGGCCTCTTCACGTTAATCGAACGTTCCAATCCAGCAGATCAATGAGACCGTGGCTACGAAATCAAACAGTCACTGAGTGAAACGTAATTGGTACTCAATTTCTGGAATATCGGTTATGTCTGTCTAAATATTGGTCTTCCCGTGGCCCGATAATTTCATTCAGGTCAGACGGTTCCATGAAAATGGATTCAATCTCAATTTCTAGATGAGGCTGGCGCAAGATCGAAGCCTATGGCATATTTAGAGAGAGGCCTATACCCAGCGGTGGGACGAAACCAGCTTTAGATGATGATGATGAAAATGTGAAAAGCTGTAACCCAATGATTCAAGACAATAGTCGCAACACAAATTTTGACAGATGCCATTCTTCTAAGGTTTTCATCACATCACACAGATAACAGGTCATCACAGATAACAGAAGCTAGGGAAGATTGGGTAAGTGGGCGGGCCACGTGCATGCACGTGCGAACGCATGCGATGCAAAACGTACCTCATCGGCTCACCGCTTGTCAGTCGACGTGACGTTAGGAAAACAAAGTTAATGAACCATTGCTTGGCTTGTATAAGACGTATAACGATAAAGTAGTTCTTTTGCCGCAATGGAATATTACACATAACTAGCACTCACTGACAGCGCACGCTACCTCTTGATCGAAATGCAGCCGCTACTAGTGGTCATTTCACTGGGTTTCAAACAAAAATTCTTAGATGTCCAATCTCCCTTTATTTCTGTTATCTGTGGTTAGCACAGAACAATGATAGGGCCACATCGCCCCCGCGCGGGCGACAAGAATGGACTTCAAAGCTCTGTGGTGGTTAGAGATATGGTGTGTATATACACATGTGATAGAATAGATTATTGGTATGAAACCTCTCGAGTGCGAGTACGATTAGCACTTGACCAATTATTCACAGTAGGCATGATAAGCCCACCAATCACGACTGTGATGCAGCAGAATATTTCACAAGCATAAGTAGATTTTGTGGATCGTGAAATAAGGTTGTAAGGAACCGTGAATGGTAAGAAATTTATTGCGGCCCAAGAGCGTATTGATACAGACTTATTTGACAAGATATTGAAATATATAGGTGTTAACAATACTTTGAAATATACGAGTATAGTAGTTAACTCCAACTTACTTATATGTATGTACTCGTATGTATGTATATGCATATGCAAGTATACACCTATTAAGTTTAAAAAAATATTTGTTGATATGTTTCTTGAAGGTCAGTTTTAGGTTTTTTTTTCCACATTCTTCATCAAACCATATTCAACGTTTATTAAAGTACCGATTTTTCCTTTAATTGAACAAAGTTCAGAAATTATAACAATAAATAATCTAATATTCTGGGACATACATCTTATATAAATAGCGCCATCTAGCGCCATACTAAACAAACATTTGTATTAAGGGTAGGTTCAAAATTACACCTTAAATGTAATAATATATATTTTTTATAGTTATTTTATTTCTTCCTATATTTTATGTTCAATGTCCAAGATTTTTCTAACGTAACTCTGAAAATCGTGTGTCAAACAGCACATGACTCGCTCGCTGACCGCGTCGCCAAAGTATGAAAAATGAATTTGAATTTTATCAGTAACTATATCTAGGTACTTAAAATAAGCAATTTAGAGTCGAATTCGAGAGAAACAGGCTTAATTTAGTAAATATCTAAGAAAAAGGTTTGTAAATATTTTGTTATAATAACACATACAAAAAATTTACTGATAACGTATTAATTTATCAAAAAATAATTCACCGTTGATTAATTATAACACTAAAATAATTCAATTTTATCGTTGTACCTAATCCACATTCATAATGGCAACCATGATAGCTTTGAGAGAATCGAACCGTATGCAGTGAAATATGAACTGTAAATCGTTACGTTAAGTATTAATTTGGCTTGCGCGTGGGTTACGAACGTCCGCTGCGAACGAATTTCGATAGCGTGGCGCGTTTTTGTTTGAACATAGAGTGCCCTGATTATAGTGAAATTTTGTGTAGAGCTAGATTAGAATATAAGCTCTGGATTAACACACCCACTGCTGAGTATAGGCCTCTTCTCCAGCGCACCACACAGTACGGTCTCCAGCTTGCCTGTTCCATCTCCTACAAACATGCTTAGAAATGTCATCCGAGTTTGCTATTATTATCATTATATTAAAATATAATGATATGTCCAAAATATTAAATTGTTGTTACAAATGATATTTCAACACTCTCAGAAGAATTTCATTCACTGTCAGAACGTCCCTAAAAAAGTATTGTTTAAAGTAAAAAGTCAGTTTAAAATATGTAGTGGTTACATTTAATTAAAAACTTACCAAAATTCACTCCTAATTTTATGGTAAATTTCTAAGTAAATTTCTTTAAAAATCCTGTCATCACTCTCTTACCCTGTCCATACATAAAGAACGCAAAGCAAACTCAATACCTTACAAAGACGTTAATAACGTTTCTACTCAAGCAGAGCTCGGAATTTTGCAGATCCAACGGCATCCTCTAAATAGACCCCTAAATAATAGTGAATAAATTGGATTATTCCTACTAGATCCATTGTCTAGATCCATAATGGAAACAATTTTATAGGAGTAAATTTATACGTATTTATGTTTATTACTCTTTCACGTTCAACGTTCCTGAACTAATTTGGAATAAATTTGAGGTGGAGGTAGATAAGATTTTGAGTCAACACATAAACTACTTTCTATCACACATTAATGCGAGCAATACCGCGGGGCGTTGCTAGTCTCGCACAATATGGAATATTCACGCGAATGCTGATTGGTTTGCTGTGCGCTTACCATTTTAACTCCTGAAAGCTTGATCAATGCATTAACAACTGAATATTTTAAAATCGTTCGTCTCTTTCTCTTGTTATTCAAGCCATCAATGAAAGGAAGAAACAAAACATCAAACAACGAAGCAACTGTCAAAAAAAGCACTGACGCGTAAAACGTAAGAATTAGCATTATTAGTTCGTACAGAAGATATGGTTAGCAGAATGATTTATTTCAAATTGATTGTAAGGAGTATTTGGCTTAGATTGTCTATGTACAGCGAACGGCAGCGAGTTTAATTTCAAACCGTTCCGAGCAAGCAAACTATGCAAAATTAAACGACAAATCACAAAATCAACTACTATAGCAGTCGACTGAGACGGTATTGAATTTTTTTTCATATGACAGTCTGATCAGTATTTCTATTTTTTTAAACGAAATGACAGACATTGTATAATCAGGTCACCTGAAACGACAATTACACGAGCGACACCGTGATTCAAGCTAGATCTCCTGTAAATAAATAAAAAAATATTCCGGGACATTGCACGCAGCGCCATCTATCCCCATACTAAGTAAACGCTTGATAATAAATCATATAAGTTATTAGTTTTTAGGTTTCTTTCATCATGTTCATTTTAGACATATTTATTTATCTATCTTTGTTTACGTGGGATAGGTTAACGTTTGACTCAAGCCTGCCTAATGTTAAGCATTGCTGCAGCCTAGGGTGTAACACGTTTACCTAGAAGATACCTGTTAACTCTAGATTTGAAGACACCTGGACCTATATTTGAATAAACAAGTCGCGGGGCAAGCCAAAACAAACCGCTTTAAAACCTTACCTATATTTCATTCACGCTCTGCGTCACCCACACTTACGTAACATTACGTGAATATGACAATCTAATCTAAATTTCTTGCACTATTTATAAAACTGTTGCATTGAAACTAGACGACATAAGTGCGGTAGACGACACGTGTGATTTACGAATTTACGTGAGGGCGTCAGAAATAGATAGGTAATGGCAATGTTAGTAGCTTGGCTGGAGCGTGGACGTTACACTCTGGAATCATCATCATCATCATCTCTGGTCTTATCACTACCTATACAAATGTATCATTATCATCTTTAGCCCTATCATTATACATACGAATATAATATTTTATTCATTGGTCGGTTAACTTGGGTCTAAATATTCATTTTTGCACTGCATGAAATGACTATGACATATGTTGCTCACACAGATATTTTGTATTTTTATACAATCTTTTATATGAAATTGAATTACATGTAAAATGCACACTGGCGGCAAAAAGCGACAAGTCCACTAAAACTCGATTAAATTAAATTCATCTTCTTGCTAACTCCAGTTCCTGATTAACGTGCAATAGCCCGAGCGTATTTACATACAAACTGTTGTTCAATATGGGGCTAGATGGCGTTGGGTGATATGACCCGGAATATGTATTTATTGAATATTTATATGGCCGAAAAATGAAGAAATATTATTTTATATGACCAATTTCATCACGAAAAATATAAAAAAAAAAATATTACTTAACATACATAGATGTTGCCTCTACAAATTTAAATAAAAAAACAAGAATATAGGGCTTGCAAAAAAATATTTGTTTAGCCATTGTTTTGATAAATAGTCATCCTCATAGTCATAATACATTGGGTGTTCTTAATTTAAGATATAAAATATCTCATAATTTTTCACACCGCTTTAATCTTACAACCAAAAAGTTGGTTTAAAAATGCGCTCTTTTCATTGAGATCTGATTGATTGAAATTATTATAACATCATATAATTTTGCACACCGCTTTTATCTTACAACCCAAAATTTTGTATGAAAAATCCACTCCGGCCTCTTCACGTTAATCGAACGTTCCAATCCAGCAGATCAATGAGACCGTGGCTACGAAATCAAACAGTCACTGAGTGAAACGTAATTGGTACTCAATTTCTGGAATATCGGTTATGTCTGTCTAAATATTGGTCTTCCCGTGGCCCGATAATTTCATTCAGGTCAGACGGTTCCATGAAAATGGATTCAATCTCAATTTCTAGATGAGGCTGGCGCAAGATCGAAGCCTATGGCATATTTAGAGAGAGGCCTATACCCAGCGGTGGGACGAAACCAGCTTTAGATGATGATGATGAAAATGTGAAAAGCTGTAACCCAATGATTCAAGACAATAGTCGCAACACAAATTTTGACAGATGCCATTCTTCTAAGGTTTTCATCACATCACACAGATAACAGGTCATCACAGATAACAGAAGCTAGGGAAGATTGGGTAAGTGGGCGGGCCACGTGCATGCACGTGCGAACGCATGCGATGCAAAACGTACCTCATCGGCTCACCGCTTGTCAGTCGACGTGACGTTAGGAAAACAAAGTTAATGAACCATTGCTTGGCTTGTATAAGACGTATAACGATAAAGTAGTTCTTTTGCCGCAATGGAATATTACACATAACTAGCACTCACTGACAGCGCACGCTACCTCTTGATCGAAATGCAGCCGCTACTAGTGGTCATTTCACTGGGTTTCAAACAAAAATTCTTAGATGTCCAATCTCCCTTTATTTCTGTTATCTGTGGTTAGCACAGAACAATGATAGGGCCACATCGCCCCCGCGCGGGCGACAAGAATGGACTTCAAAGCTCTGTGGTGGTTAGAGATATGGTGTGTATATACACATGTGATAGAATAGATTATTGGTATGAAACCTCTCGAGTGCGAGTACGATTAGCACTTGACCAATTATTCACAGTAGGCATGATAAGCCCACCAATCACGACTGTGATGCAGCAGAATATTTCACAAGCATAAGTAGATTTTGTGGATCGTGAAATAAGGTTGTAAGGAACCGTGAATGGTAAGAAATTTATTGCGGCCCAAGAGCGTATTGATACAGACTTATTTGACAAGATATTGAAATATATAGGTGTTAACAATACTTTGAAATATACGAGTATAGTAGTTAACTCCAACTTACTTATATGTATGTACTCGTATGTATGTATATGCATATGCAAGTATACACCTATTAAGTTTAAAAAAATATTTGTTGATATGTTTCTTGAAGGTCAGTTTTAGGTTTTTTTTTCCACATTCTTCATCAAACCATATTCAACGTTTATTAAAGTACCGATTTTTCCTTTAATTGAACAAAGTTCAGAAATTATAACAATAAATAATCTAATATTCTGGGACATACATCTTATATAAATAGCGCCATCTAGCGCCATACTAAACAAACATTTGTATTAAGGGTAGGTTCAAAATTACACCTTAAATGTAATAATATATATTTTTTATAGTTATTTTATTTCTTCCTATATTTTATGTTCAATGTCCAAGATTTTTCTGCCTTAAAAATATTTTCTTTGTAACTCTGAAAATGATGCGCCTTCCATTTACGGCGCAAATCGTGCATAGAAGATAGCCTACGTCATGCCATTTCTGAAATGCAAAATCGGAGAAATTTTTAGGTCAACTATTTTTGGTATTGAGTGGCCACGAGGGGTTTGGCAGCCTAATTTCAGCTATTGTAATGATTTAAACCTTTGGTTGTTCTAAAAATATATGCATATTAATGTATATTGTTGTAATTTAATATCTTCTAAACCAAATGTTAGACCACAATACAGCATACAATACGGCATCATATAATAGTGATATTGCTTTATTGCTTTACACGATTCTTTGTTTTGCATTATATCGCTTAACACTTCCAAAACAAAAAAAAATTAACGATATTTAAAATCAGCTTGGAACTAAGATGCAACAGACATACAGATAAACAGACAAGTATAACTTATAACACCTCTTTCTGTTATTTCTGTTGAGTTAGTGTTAGCAGTAGGTGTTAACTATAGTCTTAGCATATATTATGTACACTATATTATAAACACAGGGTGCACATATGGTTAAATATAATTTTGTAACATTTGTGGTTTCAATACCAATTCTATTCTATTCCTTACACGAGAATTACAAAGAGCCTTATCGTTTATAGAGTTTTCTGTAAAAAAAAACGGTCTAAGTTAATCTGTTTTCGTATAAAAGAGTTCAATTTCATATTTACTCAACTGGGAGTAGAGATAAGTATTGATACTAAGGATTGGATTGGCTGAAACCTCTTGAACGTCGAACTTCTAGTGGCTTTAGATAAAGGAAATATTTGTTTTTCTTACTTGCATGAAAGTGGATAGATCAAGCTGCAGCGGAAGATTATTTTGAAAATACTGGTATTACATAATAATCATGCTCATTTGAATTTTGAATGATAAGGATAACTCTAATGAGTTATCAAAAAAACTGCTGTCAAAAATTAAGTACTAGCTTATATCCATGTTGTATACATCCACAGCTGTTTGTCATAGTAGGGTAGTCAGGGCCCTTAGGCCCTTAGGGCGGCTTGATAAACTCTCGACACCAGAGTTGGCCACTCTCATTCGATAAGAAGAAAAAGTCATTAAGCCATGACAGAGGCCCTCAGGGTGGCTTGATCAACTCACGACACCAGAGTTGGCCACTCGCATTCGAGAAGCAGAAGACATCCATTAGAAATCGTAATTATTTTTGTTGATATCTTTGTGCATCTTTCACACTAATAAAGAGCGATGAATTATTTTCGGATTTTTGAAATTACTTTACAGACAGTATTTGGTAGGAAGTAAGATTGAGAAAGTGACATAGATTATTTGTTATCCCGAAAAAAAAAGCGAAGGAAGCAAAATCTATCTACTTGTAAGTACATTAAAACGGTATGATGTTTAAAAATTAAGAGCCATAAGAAAAACCAATAATCTCTCAACGTTTATTTTTTAACTTTACTTATCCAAGAATCTTTCAGTATTTATATATGATCATGGGATTAAACCACACAATAATGATTGAACGAAGCAAGTTGTAACTCTATCCGCGACTGAGACTATGCATCATGCAGCATATGCGGACCAATCCAATCTATGTACAGATTTAATGTTTATTTGACATAGAATACATCACTGACCATTGATTGTACTGATGGAGATCAATGTCACTGACGCTCAATCTATACATTTAATAAAGCTGAAGAGGGTTGAAAGTCTAAACATTAAAGATTAAAAAAACTGTTTGGAGATACTTCGAATTGACAGCAGAACACGTCCCAAACATTTCTAAAAATTGTTGTAGTGTATCTGTTTCTCTGTTTATCTGAGGTTCAGTTTGCCTGTTTATTTAAACGCTTATCACGCAAAAACTTCATCATCATGATTTTTGATAGTCTTAGGAGTGTCATAGGCTATTTTTATCCTGATATAATGCGAGCAAAGCGCGGGCGTCCTACAAGTTTATAATAATTTCAATTAACAAACCAAAATCACGCGAACATTTTGAAAAAATTGGAGGTAAACAGTTTAAACAATTTGAAACTACCATAACATCTTGTCGTCATTTTTCTGTAGGCGATAATTGTGTTTCAATGGTCTTTAAAATTTAAAATATGTGCGGTTCCAACTTTAAGACATTGCATACGTCACAAAAAGAAATAATTGAAATTGCTTCACAACTTTAATGGTTGAGTGATTTCATAAGGTACATAAAAACATTCAATAGAATAAAGAATCTTTTCCCTTGTTTGTCGCTTTGTTTTTAACTGAGTGTTGGATTATTTCCGCAGTATCTCTGTACACCAATACCTTAGCAACCAGTCATATATGTCAGGCACAGCAACCCCACCGCAGCGGTCACTACGTGGTTAGCGGTACAAATTCCGAGCACCAGGCGCCGAGTCATTTGTTCCCACCGAGTTAACAACATATTGTTGTATTGACATGCATTATTAGTTTCGTTAAAAAGCGAGTGTGGCTCAACGGTTCCAGTGTATGCCTTTCATCCTGACGCACCCTGGTTCGAATCCGGCCCTACACCAATGCCTTGTATTTTCAAGTTATGTGTGGATTTGCACTCGCTTAACGGTGAAGGAAAACATCGTGAGGAAACCGACATGTTTGAGGACCACAATATCCGAGGACATGTGTCTTCCGTGGAAGGACCTGGGTGCCCACCACGATGTATCTGCCCAAGAAAACTCCCCTTACGAATTAATTCTGAGGGGGAGTCACGACCCTCAGTCATGACGAAATACGACTTAAGAGCGATTAGTTTCGTTGCTTACCTAGTACAGATGTTCATATTTTTCCTTTTTCCATAAAGTCATGACTGCTCTGTTAGCTTAGTACCAACTAAGCTAACAGAGCAGTGGCTCTGCCTTCTAATATAAGGGTGCGGGTTCGATTCCCGCAAGACACAAGTAATTATGCATATTAAAATTTGTTATTATTTGTGTTGAGTCTGGTCGTTTCTATGTATAATAAGTATTTATTTACAAAAAAAAAGTATAAGTATATGTATTATATCCGTTATCTAGTACCCATGATACAAGCGTAAGCTTAGTATGGGGCTAGATGGCGCTGTGTGATACGTCCTGAAATATTTATTTATTTATTTATTAAAGTCCCAATAGTCTCCCAATAAAATCTGTTTTAGTAGCGTCTGGTGTGATTTCAATGGCAATTACTTTTTTTATTTATGAACTGATGGAAATAAATCAAACACTGAAGAATACTGCTACTCATTTATGAAAACCGCGTCAAAGTCAGTTGAGCCATTTCTGACATTGGCGTGAACCTACAGATAATCGAACAACCAGACACAAAATCCAAAAATGACTTTTTGTGTTCTATTAAGTGTATTACTCGTATAAACACACCCAATATTTTTTTCTCAATTATCTCCCATGTACTCAATCCAATTTATACTAGTTTTATTATACGTTTAGATGCTAGTGAAACGCGCTGCCCCGCGAATTACCAACTCTTTGAGGCTTTGCCGTGGAGCCTCTCCAAAAAGCCGAAATTGAACCGCATACATTGTACTGGCTCTGTGAGCTACTAAGGTTCAAAGAAAATAATCGGTTTTTGTTTCAACAATAGGTACTTAATTTTACTATATGGAAGGACCAAATAGAATAAGTTATCATTTAAGCTTTCAGTATGATTGATATGCAAACAGTAAACCCTAAATTTTCGCTCTACAATTTGACACCGCCAGACAATTGTCACTTAAAACTTTATTTGAGATCTTGAAGTCAGCTGAAATATTTTTGTGACTTTAGATTGTGGGTTCAAATACACGATTGTTTTTCAATGTAGTAGCTCTTCCGACCAATTTTCTTTAAAGCCTTCGTCAGGCGAAATTGTGACACCAATCAAAGCTCGATTGTGAAACCAGCGGAAACACTAACCACCATTTTATCCATAGACATATAATCTAGAGGCCCCTATATATTATGTATACTTCTGTATTCTCTAAAAATATATCAAGTGATCTAAAAATATGTAAAATATATCAGTGACCTGACTCATAACATCTATGACTAATCTATCTAAGCCTAATTAGCTTTCAAGTGTATCGGGTTATTTTATACTTTTCATCACGATTGACTACAACTGACTTGCACGATGATAAGTCTCACATCAGTTTATGGTATGACATACTACAATGTAATAATGTTTTTTTTTCTAGAATCAAAGATCTATTAATTTTTGCTAGAATTGGCTATTTTTACAATGAATGAAGATTCAAAATGCTTTAAGAAACTTTTTATTGGGAATCGACGGATCGTTTGGTTTGACACTTGACTTTATCAACAATGAATCGCTTAGTTATTAAAACAGAAACGGAAATAAATGGGTGCTGTTAATTAAAAAAAATTAAAAGCTAATGGTCACTGGGAAAGTCGAAGGCAGGAGATCCCGTGGCCGCAGCCCGACACGTTGGTCCGATCAAATTCGTACCACACTTGATACATCAGTGTATGGAGCGCTGCATGACGCTGAGGATAGAGAGAGATGGCGGAAAATCATCAGAGATATGCTCATGGATGGTGGTAGTCACGACCCTCAGATATGAGGAATACGACGCAAGGAGGGAGGTTAATTAAACACAATTACTATTTAATCCTACAAAACCCAAAGCACTGGATGAGAATTGATTACAGTATTATTGGTATTCACATTTAAGAACAAATCTTTTGTTTAAATAATCAAATTGACTAGACATACTTAGACCTACCTACATTATGTGTATGTGGAAATCATCGTGAAGAAACTGACATGTTTGAGGGCCCAAAATCTAAGGACATGGTGTCAACCGTGGAAGGATTTGGGCGACCACCAAGTTGTATCTGCCCAAGAGAACTAGCCTTAGTCATGAGGAAATACGACTTAAAAGGGAGATCAAGCGTGCCTGTGTGGTGCTAGATGGCGCTGTGTGCAATGTCCCGGTTGTTTAAATTATTTTATTTTAATGAGGTGTTTATTAGATTTGATGTCCATAATTTTGCTCCATCGAAAAGGGGAAAAATATCGAAACGACGCTTACCTCCAATTAGCTCCAGGGTTTGAGACGAGCTGGCGTTGTTTTTTGCGGATAAAATTGACAATGCTCCGGTAAAACGCTAACAATAGACTTTTGTGCACTGGCGTAAAATGTGACGCCAAAAGCGAGTTTGAAATACCTTTTGTGTCGCTATTTATAAAATCAATATAATAAGGAGTTTTTATGAAAAAACACTTATTTTACAATTTTTGACACATTATTAAGATAATGGATACCTATACATAGATTATATACATAGATTTTAACAAAACAAGCAAATTTTATTTTTTTGTAGAAATATGACAAAGTTTAGCGAATGATGTACAATAAAGCTGATTAATACTACTAATGTAGATCATATAATTTTGATAAAAGCGTCTGGCTTACGTAGAAAAATAGCGTAGATTTTCTAACCGTACGCTTTCATAAATAGAAATAATAAAGATTTGTGGCTAGATAGTCAAAGAATAACCAGATCAATAACACTTATATAGGTATATCCAAAAAAAGACTTTTGTGTCTACAAAAATATGATATATTACCTATTTTAAGCATTAAGTCAACATAGAAGTCAATTCAGAATACATTATTCATTTGTTATTCTTGTATCAAATCGAACAGACTTTTATAAGACTCCGGAACTTTCTGTGGAACTTGTTTAGACAAACAATCATTTAAAGTATTGGCCGACAAACTGGGCCACTTGTAAATGCCACTCACGGTTACTCGCCTACAGATCGAAGAGTAACTTCGGTAATCTGCTATGTTCTGCCTTAAACTTAAGCCATGTACTCGTAACTGAACCACAACATGCACAAAGAATTTTGTGCTCTAACTTCTTGCATTACAACACAAAGTTCCGTGCACAGAATTTCTTTAACCTGCAGCAGGAGTTGCGGTAGTCTCGATGCCGTCAAAACGATAACCTTGGCCGAGATGTCACACCATTTTAAGGGATATTGCACTGTATTATCAAAGAGCCAGGACACATATTTGGGTATTAAATATTATAATAACAATACTGCAATGCGCACAGCCCCAACACGGTGGAGCTTTAAAACCGAAACTGAGCTATAAGACGTTAACCATATTTATGAGAGCGAAAGCTGTGTGCAAAATTGGGGAAATCGGTTTTACCCAACATTTTCTTCATGCAAGGCTGTTCCTGAGAATATCTAAATAGATTTTTTGTTGTAGATTAAAAACGTATGTTCCTTTATGTGCAGCAATATCTCAGGAGTTATTTTTTCCGAGAGCATTAAAACCTTGTGATTATACAAATGTCATCATCATAAAAAGACTAAACTCTTCCACTTCTGAACATAGGCCTCCAAGGTACGCCACCCGTACATACATATATGAGTAAAACTAAATTTACTAATGTTACTTTCAACTGATTGCGTTAAAATAAGTACGCTGAGTCCTCAAGGTACTTAGATAACGGTTCTCATTCCCTTACGAACTCTGGGTTTGGATCGCAGCTGCTTGCGATTAGCTTTGAGGCCAGTTTCGACATAGCTCGTTTGTCACCTCTTGATCAAACGCTAGTATTTATCAAACTTATATACAAGGTTACCAAAATTAGGTGTTTGTTTTGCATAAGTACGTATATAAATAAATAAGTATTTCGGGACATTGCACACAGCGCCACAGCCCCACACTAAGCAAACGCTTGTGTCGTATGTACTAGATGACGGATATAATACTTTTATCATATTCAATACGTCGTTAAACCTTCTCTTACCATATATATTTCATGTACCATTCATGCAAATTCAACATAGTCAGAACTCATGCGTAGACGGATTTTCTTAAACCCAAACTTAATCCAATCACATATTACGGACCAACACTTTCGAAAAAAAGTGTTAACCCAAAACTTTCTATGAAAAAGTTGGTCAAAAACGAAAAATCATGTTCACAATGAGCGTGGAAACAGAATGTTAGTATCATGCAGCGTGGCGCAGTGCACACACACACAATAGTTTCGAGACGTGACCTCCCCGACTTACCCCGTACCAAAAATGTGGAGGGGGGTAATAAATCCTTCCGCATTCACCCAGCTACCAAACTAAAACCAGTCTAAAACGAACTCTATCTTTATACATTTACAGCTCAATTTAGCCTGAATAATTCAATTCGGACATAAGTAAGCGTTGCAAAGCAATAATAGTTTTTAAAAAAACATCAACGATTTTGCACGCGAGTCTTTTGGCAATGATGATAGGTGCATGTAGCATGTTTGAAACTGTGATCCTTTTACATCATTTACATTGGTGTCTTGCAAAGATGATTATAGTATACAGACCCGTTGGGTTTTTTAATTAAAATCTAGACACACCTCAAGAAAGTGTGATGAGATTCCATCAGGTATTTTTTATGAATCCTCGTTAGTCTTTTGAAAACTTAATGTGTTAATTTACATTATTTTAAGTGGAAACGCATCGAAGTTGTTTAAAAAAGTAACACTTAGATATAGCAAATTTAATTATCTAAGCGAGTGTGGCTCAGCGGTTCCAGTGTCTGCTTTTCATCTAGACGCACTCTGGTTCGAATCCGGCCCTACACTATTGACTTGTATTTCAAGTTAAGTGTGAATTTGCACTCGCTTAACTGTGAAGAAAAATACCATGAGGAAACCGACATGTCCGAGGATCACAATATCCGAGGACATGTGTCTTCTGTGGAATGACCTGGGCGAATTAATTCTGCGGGGGAGTTACGACCAAGAACAGGGCTCGCTTTTTTGACAAATAAAAATAAGTCATTCCATAATTTCCAAATATTAGTAGCCGCTCACGAATTTGTTCACGGCTAGAATATCGCGTGTAGTGTAACAGGAAACACGGCGGTTAGTACCGGCTAATAGGTAGTTTAGTAGCCTCATTACTGCACCATAGCACCCTAAAGTAAGCTTTCGGTGGCGAAAAATTAAAGAATTTTTTTTTAAAGTATAGCTCACGCCTGATTACGAATCTAACCGGTATTGCATTTCACACTTAATCATATTCTTAACTAGTGAAACCCCGCGGCTTTGTTTGTATTATTTCGGGATAGAAATGCCTATGACATTCCTAAGACATCATACTACCTACATACCAAAAATCATGAAGATCTGCTCAGCCGTTTTTCCGTGATGAGCGATTAAATAAACAGATAAATATACCACCAGCCAGATAGATCAATGACATCCGATCCATCGAGTAGCTTCTCTGTGCAAGAAAAGCACCAGACCAACACCAATAGCACCTAGGGGAGCAGGCCCATACCCAGGAGTGGGTCAAGGGCTGAAGATGATGATGATGATATATCATAACATTTATTAATGCGAAGATTGTCAGTTAGCTGGTCTGTTTGTCACTTTTTGACAGTGAAAAATAAAACGTAAAAAAGCAAGTCTGCAAACTAGCGCAATTTTAATACGAGTATGTTTTGTTTACCTTAATTTTGTTTCGTTTGTCCACGAAACAGATACCAAACTATAACTAAAATGAATGAAATTGTTCAAACAAAATATAATTTCGGTCTATTTTAATTAAAGGTGCAGACTTACGCGAAATTTCGTACTAACTGTCGTATAGTTTCGACTCTGAAAATACAAATGTTGGTATAAGGGGTATTTATATTTTAAACTGGTGGCTAGCCGCGGCTTCACTTGTGGTTTCGGTAAAAAAGAAACCTTTATTGTGTTTTGTTTAAGCATAGGTACTAAAAAAATCGTTAAAATGTAGGTTGTTTGTCATAGTACGACAGCCATGTTGCAGGGTGGTTTAAAAACTTTGACACCAGAGTTGTCCACTTGCATACAAACTTTCGTACTAAAAATCAATAAGGAGCAAATAAAAGAGGAACAAACCGACTGACAAAGCAACAAACGGTTTCGCTATTTGTATATGATAATAATGTACCTATTGAAGATTATGTATCGGTAAAGCTGGGAAGAAGCGTAAACCTTTAAAAAGTAAACAATAGAAAAAGAAACAAATTTGTTACACATTGTTACATGAGTTTACTATCAAACTTAAACTTTAACAGGGATTCTCGATAGAACATATTATTCAAGTAGAAAACTCATTTAGTATAAAAATTAAATCTTTTTTCCTTAAGATGAGAAAAAGGAAATATATTCTTTCAGAACAATACCTGTGTTAGTTTAGTGAGAAACTTTGCAGGTAACCGAGCATACTTTGAAAAAAACTGGTAGAGGTTAGTGTCTAGAGAAATTCTGTACATAAGTTACATGTTTTTATTTCAAAGCACATTGTATGCTTCTTTATTTTTTAACCGATTTCAAAAAATGGTTATCAAGTCTTCTGAAAGTTTGTTTTTATTTTAAAGCATATACATCTATCTCACATTAAATAAGAAATAGATTTTTTTCCATGCTTTATTTACAATAATAAAATATAAAAACAAGGGAAGAATATGGCTCAAATATGTAACCTTTCTTTCTCTCGGAGCGCTTGGTTGACGCGACGCATGACCAAAATGCTGGCCTTTTTCTGGCTCAACGTATCAGCATTGCCATCCAGCGTGGTAATGCGGCCAGTATGCTGGGCACGCTGCCCTCTGGTAGTGGGCTGGAGCACTTAGATTATCTTTAGGCTTTTCTAAAGATTTTCTAAGTGCCCCTTTTTGTAGTAGTTAGAAGTAGTATGTTTAGTTTTTCTTCCCTTGTTTTTATATTTTATTATTGTAAATAAAGATTTTTCTGTAAAAGAAAAAAATTAAATGTGTAACTTTCCACAATTAAATTAAGCTTCATAGAAATGTACACGAATATATTGTACTTACAACCTTGAGTAAGATAGTTTAGTTAACATAAATGACTAAGCGGAATAAAACGTCCGTAACTTAGGGACATACTTGACCTGCCTAAAATTCCAACGGAAAGCAGAATTGCTACAGAAACAATGTATTTGGACACATACATCCCATCTTGTTTTTGTAATTTTGAACGCAGGTTTTTGATATTTCAAAACTAAAACTAGTAAGTATACAAACGTAAATAGTTTATATTCAAACTAAAACCCACGGAAGAACCTGCCTCTCTACAACACAGTTTCAACTTATTTAAAAGGCAGAGCTACTTATAATCTGTAAATGTTTGTGTACTTACAATAAATTAATAAAATAATTTATTTATATTTAAGTAAAACATCTTTACTCTGTTGCATAGTAATTTTTTTTTTAAATCTTATATATCTCTTGATCAACGTAAGATGCTTGTACCGGGTAAGCACAATCCATCTAGGCCATAGCTATTGATTACCGTCAGGCAAACTATGGTCAAGTGCAAACCTGTTTTAGTTAAAAAAATTGTACGATTTCACTTGAGTCTCGCGACAGACTAGTGCGGAGCCACGAAATGCGCCGAACGCGCCCGACTCCAGCCGAGCGCACCGAGTTGGCTTCGCAATGGTTGATGCCTGGTTGATGCGAGCGATACGGCGGAGCTGTCAAAATTGATGTTAATTGTTTAAAACAATGATTAAATGAATTGATTATAAATGTTAATAAATTGCTGACAAATAGTTTATTATTTTATTAAAACTAAAAACCACTTGGAATTGATTTTATTGATTTTCGGACGGGTCCGCGCGTTCGATCAAAATCGTTCTCGCGGATCCCGTCGCACTTGCAATTGATTTTAATGATTTGTATTATCGTTTCCACACCACTACGGCTGAAGTCGAGCGCGTTCGGCGCCATTCGTGGCTCCGCATTAGTCTGGCGCGAGACTCAAGTTACGATTTCGCTTAATTTACGAACATAAATTCGATTCATAGTAGCAGTACTCTGTAGTTCTGACACTCGTATTCAAACTTGAGAAGTTTCAGGGCATCTGCAATATCTAAGCGAGTTTACGGGGGTATTGCTTAATGGTGTAACTAAACTAAACTTAGAAGTGGCATCGTTACTTCGTACATTAACTAGTGTGTTCCTGTAGCTTCCCTCGCGTTATTTCGTTGTATATGTAACCTCAATTATTTTCAAGACCCTTTATTATCAGCATACCAAAAACCACGATGATCTGTCGCTCCATTGCGGTGTGAAAGTGAAAAACAAACACACTTTAATAATTATATCATATATTATTTATATATTTTATCATAATATGTATAACAAATAATATAATCAGACAAAAATTATTAACACTGCTGTAACGTGTTCTGTTTTCCCAAACATTTTTTGTCTTATATATCTTCAATATAAAGATTTTTGACATTCTTTAGCTTTATTATATAAATGCTGATATCTACATACATATGTATATATATATTTTATTTGGGGATAGTCCTAAAATATTTCGTTGAATCGCATGATAGTTCGTTGTTATTTTTTTAATTTGTAATAAAGGCACTAATTAAGCTATGTCAGAGGCCCTTAGGGCAGTTTGTAAGCTCAGACAGGAGATGTGGATACACAGACGGGAACTTTTTTTATAAGGAATACAGCTCAAGCAATATAGTGCCTAAGTTTCTTAATTAAATTTTCCAATTCCATCTTTGCAGTGCGTTAATTGTTGATAAAAACACAATGCGTCTGCATTGTGTAACAATTATTTAGTTATTAATTTCGATTGTAGTGTGGCATTATCATTCACACTTAATATCTTATTTTAATGAACCGGCCATGCTATAAAACGCGTTTTAATAACACCAACGAACAATTTATATAGAAACGTAACTAAAGCAAAACAAAAAATAATCCACGTATTCTAATATACGAGTAGTCAACCGCCACCGCCGCGGCTGAATTGGTGGGCGTGGCTTAACCACGACTTAACTTAAGATCTAGCCGAATATTGCCGAATACGGCAAAGCATTCGACACCATTCGACTGTTTCCGGCTTCCTAACCAATCACGAGCAAGCTTTTTGTGTGTGTGTGAGAGAGAGAGAGAGAGATGAATTTTGGAAAGCCATATTTGTGAAGAGTTACAACTCTACTGTATCTGTTATTCGTCAAATAATGCTCAAAATAATTGGATGTGTTGTTAATTTTCGTAGATGCCCGTAGACATCCGCTCTCAATTGGGAAATTCAATATTGTAGCTTAGCGCTGTTTGAAGTTTGAATTCCTAGCTAGGTATACGAGTATTATTTCCGTATATACGAGCACTGCATAGTGTAAGCCCGTAGCTCAGCGAAGTTTACTGTATATTTGTAACCACGAACCTAAGTTAGGCAACCTCACCTTTGTACACACAATTTAAATTAATTGTATATTTATTTTCGTAATTAAATTCGTATTGAGTAAGCACGCTTCGTCGTATAAATTGACTAAATGTTTTTTTTAATGGCGCATGAAGTTAATTATTTATTAAAAAAATCTAAGCATAGAACTATTTTTTACAACAAAAAAAATATATATACGCAAGCGTATCTCAACTGTGACGTTCAAAATTATTATAAAAGGAAAGACCTAATAAATATGAATATATGAATAGCAAGGCATGAATACAGAAATTCTTGGACGCTGTATAAGTTTTTTGTTGCACGATTTTCATGCTTTAGAACCATTTGTTAGGTTCCGCGTTGAAACTTGGAGGACATTGTGGCATCTGCACTAAAAACTGGTGTCGGGAATATTTCAAGGGAACTACGGTCAGATCAGATACGTTGTGGGAATAATATTGTTTCTGAGGTACAGATACGTTTAGCCTTTTTTGCGTGATGAGCGTTTAAATAAACAGACAAATAGAGACACAGAGAAACGGATAAACAGACAAAAAATATATAAGTAGTTGGAACGTGTTCTATAACTATTCTAAGTAATACCAAGCATCTTTTTTATATTTTCAATTTTAAGATTTTTGACCCTCATAAGCTTTATTATAAAATAAAATAAAATAAAATAAAATAAAAATAAAAATAAAAATAGTCTTTATTTCAGATGCTTCAGTTAATAATTAGTAGGTAATTCATTTAGCATTCATTACAAAACAAAATTTTAAATGTTATTTATTAATTAATTTATCAATTTTAATAACATTTGAAGCTTTATTATATGAATAGATAAATAGATAGAAGATAGAGGTAACCTCGCGAGTTTTCAATCTCGTCGTTGCTCTGAACAGAATGCATCGCCGTTTTACGACCGACACCGAGCAAAGTTTCGATCGTATATTTATTTTGCTTTGTTTAGCGGTAGCAAGATAGATACAGAAAGGGAGAAAATATCATAGATTTTCTTCTTTTCTACCAGTACGTAGTAAATGTTAGAAAACGTGGCAGAAAAACAAGCTCAAATTCAATATATTTATAACAGAAAATTGGTTACATGTCAATTACAGTATGAAATAATTGTCTTATTTCTACGTGTACATAATAGCTTTTTATTTTATTAACCTACTTAAAAAAGGAGTTAATCAAGTCTTCTGAAAGGTTTTTTTTGTGGATATGTTACGCGACTACTCCGTTATTTATAAACCGATTTCAATAATTATTTTTTTATTCGATGACAACATGGTGCCATATACATATCTTTTTTCATTCGGTTCATTCCTTTTGTAGAAACAATAATTATTTCTACATACTTTACATGGTATATGTTACTAATATACTCATAACGTATTATATCAATCAATTGAATTATCTAAAAAGATATTCTTTAAAAAAAACGCAGTATCTCTTGATGCCGAGAGATCTTGAATCTTGACACGAGAGGGGTAGGAAGCAACAAGTATCCATGGACAGATCTTAGAAGATTAAATATGAATATTAATTTCATTGTTACCTACTTTATCTTTTCATTGATAGACTAGATATGATTATTTACAATAAGCTTTTGCTCGCGGCTTCTCTCACTTTATAATAGGTATACATAAACTTTCCTCTTAATCACTTTATCTGTAAAAAATCGCATCAAAATCCGTTGTTTAATTTCAAAGACCTAAAAGCATACGAGTACTTACAGACTAAGGGACAGACGCGTGAAGCGACTTTGGTTTATGCTATGTAGTGACAATAACACATAAAAACAAGAAAAAAAACATACTACTTAAATAAATAAATAAATATTTAAGGACATATCACACGCTTACGCTTGTATCATTACTTCTAACAACTGCAAGATAATCAAAAGGCGGCACAATGTATAACCAATGTTTCATTAATTGATTTAATTAGATTGCAGTTGACTACAGAGTACAATTTAATTAATATTGAAAACAATTTACATATATTATTAATATCGACCGTTTTATGTAAAACGCTATTTTTTCTTTGCTATCTAAGTAGTTTTCTGTTATTGTCATCATCATCTAGAATCATTAGTATTATCCCAATGAGGAATTTACTGTTACAGTCATTTTGCCTTAGAATCACATAGATTTAATATATGATTATTTAAATATATGTTATTAATTACTGAAAGATAAAGATAACTTTATTTAGCAAAAATGTAGGTACTTATACAACTTTGCTCCGTACACTCCACACTAGGATGTAATTTACCTGTATTGTGGAGTGTAGGCTCTTCCTTAGTTTTAGACATACAATTTAATGGGCTGGTAGGTGCCAAGAAAGAGATGATGTACTTGTGTTGAAAAAGATTCCATTGATGCCCCAAAAAGAGATACTCTCGGAATTCAAAACTACTCAATCAGAAACCAACTTACTTTTCATTGGAAAGGAGAAATAAAAAAAATGTCGAAACAATTATTTCTTAGACTACAGTAGTACTAACATCAGGCAGGCAGTAGTCAAACGTAAGCCTATTACGTGCTAATAAAAGGAGTTGAGGGTTAAGGATGTCCTCCACTATTTAAATCGGTAAAAATTAAATAAAATTATTCTAAAGTCCTATATCCATAATAGTTTGTGATATAGTATGGAATATTAGCAATCATTGAGTGGTATCCAAGAAGCAGTATCCGTCCCAGAGGCAGACCACCAGCCCGATGGTCGGATGACATTTCTAAACAAGTAGGTAGGAGATGGATCAGACAGGCTGGAGACCGTACTATGTGGCACGTTGGAGAGGAGGCCTATTACTCAGCAGTGAGTGAACACTGGCTGACATGATGATGATGATGGACATTAATAAAGCTCAATAGAGAAGTATTGTTCAAACAAAGTCTTATGTAACTTTAACCCGTGCAAAAGCGCGACAATCGTGTTAATATCCGATATATGAAATCTGCACCACTTCCATTCCCCCGTACAATTGTAGTCGACCTCACTCGACAAAAGGCAAAATATCGTTTGAGAGACAACCTTGGGGTTGCAGCAACTATGTGTTATTCTGTGGCGCACCACCCTCAGTACTCGATAGAGCTTGTGCAAACAAAAGTGGAGAAAAGATTACGATATTTGGTGGGTCTTTTTTGTAAAAAAATGCTTATATGTGTTTCACTGTTATATCATTTGTTTAATAATACTAATTAATATAATTCATCAGCTTAAAATTTTGATGATCAATTCAGATACATGTGTATATGGAATAAGTCCATGGGTGTTATGTAATCACTATAATTTTTAGCCATAACAGTTCGGTCTTAATGAATATCAGTTTGAGGTTATGTTCTTAAACTAAACGGGAACCGGCGTTTAACAAATAAATCAATAAATATTTCAAAATATTGCTTAGCCCCTCTAGCCTCACACTAAGCAAACGCTTGTGTCACGGGTACTAGATAACTGATATAATACTTATATCATTTTTTTTATACATAAATTCAGTTTCTTATGCCTATATTACCCACGACCACTCTCGTATAGCACGAGCTGTACCTATACCTACTGATATATATTCTGTGGCCAGCCGTGGCCTTGAATGAGGAGTCCTCACTTACGTAAGCGGACCTTAGAAAATTCGTACTTGAACTATTGACGAAATCGTTGCTGCTACTTCGGATGAATTGAAACTAAACGTATCAATGTCGAGATTAAATAAAATTATAGTAAGTACTGACCTTTTTCTGGCTTAACGTAACTGATACTAAATCTATACTAATATTATAAAGCTGAAGAGTTTGTTTGTTTGAACGCGCTAATCTCAGGAACTACTGGTGCGAATTGAAAAATTCTTTTTGTGTTGAATAGACCATTTATTAAGAAAGGTTTTAGGCTATATAACATCACGCTGCAACTAATAGGAGCGAAGAAACAATGGAAAATCTGGAAAAAACGGGGAAAATTATTCATCTTTGAGGGCTTCCGTTGCGTGCGCTGCGAAAACGGTTTAAGTCGTGGGTAACAGCTATAATTAATAAAGCTGAAGAGGTTGTTTCCAAAAAAATATGATGCCCAAAATAACTAGTCCACGTGGACGAAGTCGCAGGCACAGCTAGTAGTATATATGGCGCCAAAATGATGTCTTCATGTATCTGGAATAGAAAGATGAGCATATTAATAATTATCATAATAAGATAAGAAGCAAATGTTAAGCACCTGTCGACGCGATCAGCTCTTGGATGGGTGACCGAAAAATGGCAACCCGTTATGGGCGTTTTCACTGGGTCGGATGACTTTTTAAATAGTAAGTCTCAGCTGTTAGCTACACTCGTTAAGCCATGTCAGGGCCTTTAGGGCGGTTCGAAAACTCTCAACACCAGAGTAGGCCACTCGCATACGAAGAAGAAGAATAAGATTATCAAAATCAAATTATTCTTAAAATAATTAACTTAAAACATCCATATACATACAACCAGTGAAACTGAAAACCAGTTTTGAAACCAGTTGAAAAGAACAACATTTTCAAATTCCACGTAACGACAAACTCTGTTCTTATTTTTTTGCTTAGTTTGGGATAAATGCGAAAAAACTGTATGATATATTTCTAACTAACAAGGCAGAACTCAACGCTAACAAGGTAGTCAAAGGTATATGTATATGTATAGGTGTAAATGAAAAAGAAATAAATATTTCTAGACATATCACACAGCGCCATCTAGCCCCATACTATGCTTGTGTCAAGGGTACTAGATAACGACCCTCCTGAGCTTTATTACATGCATAGACGTTGATATACACATATATGTATCTGCCCAAGAGAACTCTCCCAATGAATTCATTCGGAAGGGAAGTCACGACCCTCAGTCATGAGGAAATACGAGTCTAGAAAGCGAGAGATTTTGATATACCTAACTTATAGAAGCGCAGTTTGATTGCATAAAGGCATATAGGAGCATTGTGTAACAAGTGATAGAGTTATAAAAAGTCTGCTGCCGTCGCACGGTTTGCAAAAAAACGCTGACAAAACCTTGCGACACCTAGCGCTTATGCAGTTTGGTTTGGAACTTCTTTTTTGGCCCGAGTCAGTCCAATTAAAACCAAGAATGCTACGTGGTAGGTAAAAGGTTAAAATTTACATTTGCCGTATCCAATTATTTTCAACTATAATAAAAATAATCATTTCAGAACATAACACACAGCGCCATTTCTTATCAATTAGTTTATTAATAACAATATTTCGTTATTATTATACTATGATATAGTTATAAATAAAATAAATATAATAAATATCACATAAAAATATCTGTTTGTTTTTTGTTACTTTTTCTGTATGTTTAAGTCTTTTTTGTATATACTTGTGAAATATATGTAAATATTAGTTAGTTATTGGCAATAAATAATACTATGATATATGATTGTTATACTATGAGAATACCTCATAGATTTCAAGCATAACTAACAAATATAAGAGTTTAAGATATTTCTTTGAATACCTACAATTTGAAGCATAATTCATCATTTAATCTGTTTTAGAATTCTTACTTTACAATGGTTTGTATATAATCTACAAAAAGACAGAACAAATTTTGTACCTTAAGATAAAAAGACGTCTTATACCTTGAGGTATATACAGTCGAGATATCTATACTTATAAAAATCTGAAGAGGGTCGAAAGTAAATAAATGTTTGGCAATACTTCGAAGTAATAGCAGATTAGAAAAAAAAACTGTTTATCTGTTTCTCTGTTTACCTGTGTCTCTGTTTGTCTATTTATTTATCGCCGCGTCGCGTGCAGGCAACATTTAATGCACTAGGGTAGAATCGAAATGTTTTAGTGATAATTTTTTTATGCCTTAGATCTATGACTCCATAAACAGACGTGGTAGCATAATGATTCTTAAAGGCATTTGTATTACAGCTGTCTGTCATAGTCCGGCAGTCGTTAAGCCATGTCAGAGGCCCTTAAGGCGGTTTAAAAACTCTGACACCAGAGTTGGCCACTCTCATGCAAACTTACTTTGAAGGCATTTAGTGAAAACATAACTAAAAAAATTAACCTGATTTTTTTAAACTTGTGGAAGAAGTCGGCAGTCTTTTTCTCCTTCTCAGAATTCAAAGTTATTGAAATTCCTTACAAACGGGTATATTACAGAATGCTAACTACCACTTTTCGCATCCTCAAACAAAACGCACACAGATAAAAAAGAAGCATATAAATTTATCTCTCCTTAGTCGTATTCCTCATGAATGAGGGTCGTGACTCCCCCTCAGAATGAATTCGTTAGGGGACTTCTCTTGGACCACATTGTGGTGATAAATATGCTTAAAAAAAACAACCAAAATAATAAAGCATATCACGCCTACTCATCAGCGGCATTCCCGCCAATTATATTTATTGCCGGCGGCTAACAAGCAAGCTTACTCAAATTGCACAGTACTTGCAACATAAGTAATATTACATTTCTGCAGGAAATGTAAGTGTAAAGTTACAACGCTCCGAGGTCTATTTTTAACCGACAGCTTGGTGTTACATTCAGGGGGTTACTATGAAATTCTTTTAAATATTATAATTAAATCCCATTCTATCTTACAATTTTTTAAAAGTGAACATGTGTGTATATTAATGTATTTCATTTATATTTAATTTTTATTTAATTGTGTGTGCGTGTATCTCCGTAGCTCCTAGCTGAGGTAATCGCATGTGGTTACCAATGTTAAGCATAGGATATAAAAGGATAGGTAACCAAAAAGTGGCATTATATTATGAGAGCTTCCGTGGGTCGTATGACACGTTAAATTGTAGGTCCTGGCAGTCGTTTGTGAGTTCTTCACAGACAGATTTGGGACAAATTTGGTAAAAACATAGGTAAGACTCATAGAATATCATATAAGCTAGTAAGCTACTAAAATATCCCGGATAAACAATTAAAAAATGTAGATTGTTTTAGATTTTTGTTAATATATATGCATTATTGCGACTTTTTTACATATTTGACATGCTCGCACTTGACTTCAACTCTTCTAATGCTAACGACGCGACGTATTTAGCTACAATCTAGCAATACCATGGGAATACTATCTATTCCATAATACTTTGTAACTTATGTTAGCTCATAGTAGCGACCCAGGGGTGGCGTGAATTTTTTATGCTCCGTGTGGTATCCCCAGTGTTACCTTACTGAGCTGTAAGCTGTCTCACCTTTTTGAGTTCCACGGTGGAATACATTGGAGTTTATTTAGTTTTAATGTAGTTAAGGAAAAAGTTTCGCGAGAAAATCATACTATTATATTTTTAACACGTATGTGTATGTAATAGCTAAGTTCTTAAAGTTTTCAGAGAGTGAATGCTTCTGGTATAGGGCAATATAATAGGGTAAATCAAGGGCAGGCTGTAGACAAATGCAAACCTATACCAAGTAAAAAAAAAATAGAGCACATTATTGTATATATCGTGCATTTTAACAAACACAATACATGAAAATTGACTGATCTGTTAGCTTAGTTGGTAGTGGCTCTGCCTTATAATCTAGAGGTTGCGGATTCGATTCCCGCTTGACACAAGTACATACTCGTCTGTACGGATATTAAAATTTATAATTACTTGTGTTGAGTCTGGTCGTTTCTATGTATAATAAGTATGTATTTACAAAAGAAAAGTATATAAGTATTATATCCGCTATCTAGTACCCACGACACAAGCGTTTGCTTAGTGTGGGGCTAGATGGCGCTGTGTGCAATGTCCCGGAATATTTATTTATTTATTTATATTTAAAATAGTTTAATTAAAACTTTATTTACAATAATAAAATATAAAAACAAGGGAAGAAAAACTAAACATACTACTTCTAACTACTACAAAAAGGGGCACTTAGAAAATCTTTAGAAAAGCCTAAAGATAATCCTAACTTGATTATCTTAGTTTAACTTAAATCAGACTTTTAGTCGCTATTATATTAACGCTTTATCTGTGAGAGATATTTCAGCGGTTTTATATAATTTGCGGTTACAATTTATATTTAATTGAAAGCTGAATTAATTAATCGCCTTCGTTTACCACATTTTGTGGTTTTATTTTTAATGAGAGTCAAACCTTTTCATATAAAGCTTTTAACAGAGTGATTAAAACCAAACAGAATGTATGATTAATATGTTTGTAAGTCCTCGTTTCTAACCAATAGCACCCTACGGTATTATAAAATAGGCTGTTTAATATTTTTTTATAATACACAAAACATAGTAAAAGATTGTTTGGTTGGACCTGTAAGGTTTTTTTTTAAATATGGCATAGATTTTTAACTAAGTTAACAAATAAAAATAAAATAAAATAAATAAATATATCACACAGCGCCATCTGGCACCATACTAAGCTAAAAGTTATTGTATAGTTTTTGATGACATACGAAAAAACCGCAGGAAGCACTTGGGTTCAGTCTGCCCTGGCCCGGGACGACTAGCGTTCTAGGCGTGAGACCTATGCTCAGCAGTGAGTGATAATATGCTGATGATGATTATGATGAGGATTTTGGTACGTTTGACGATTTTCGATCGTAAGTATATACGTTTTCATAAATAATAATACAAATATACTTAGGTATATAGATAAAGAAATATAACTCTCTCTTATAACACGCATATATAAAACAAGAACAAAATATATAAAAAAGACTTAAAAATATTGCCACAATTTTTATATGACTGTCTTTGCATAATATGACCAAGGTTTGATATAAGTATACTACTTTACGGCCATCGGTCTTAGTAATCCGCCACTTCATGGCTTCCTAGCCTGCCATAGTGACGGACGGTCACAAGAAATGCAATTACAAACTGACATACTATTTGAAGGTTGTATCTACACGTATCTATTCATATTTCTTCTAAAGAAAGAAAGAAATGAAAGAAAATATAATTATTGAGACACACACAAAACTTTAACCTATTTACTTACTAAACTTACATGCTAAGAATGTGATGCCCCAATACAGCCGCAACTCTACCTAATGCTGATGGCACAGGGCCACCAGCGCTGTAGTCTGTTGCGGCTGGCGGTGACGTCACACACACCAAGTGAACATAAAAACTAAATACTATAACCAAACTAAGGCACAAGTACAGAAAGAAAAACAACTACAGCAACAACAAGTAGATACTAAATTAACCACAATAGTGTATATAAAATAAAATAATATAATATATAATAGTTATAGGTAAGCGTGTTACATCCTAGGCTACAGCAATGCTTTACATCAGGCAGGCTGTAATCAAACGTAAACCTATCGCATGCAAAAAAAAACTAAAGAGGGCCGTGTCTGAATATTCAAGGACTTGTAAAAAATTGAAAAAACATGTTTGGAGATACTTTGAATTGATAGCGAAACACGTTCCAACAATTACTAAAAATGTTGTCTGTTTATCTGTTTACCTGTTCCTCTGTAATAATTGTCCATTTTGAATTTGCAATTTTTGGGTCGATTCTTTTTGTTTCTATGTAAAGTATTATTTAACAAAAGAAAATTATTTAAGTATTATATTCGTTTTCAAGTACCTATGACAGAAGTGGTTGCTTAGTATATATATAGTTAGATGGCGCTGTGTGATAAGTCCCGGATTTATTAAAAATATTGAATGTCACAACAGGTTATGATTCTTCTGGCCTCGTAATATATATCCATAAAACTGTGTGACGAATCCAGATAATCACTCCATAGTATAAAACAAAGTCGCTTACTCTGTCCCTATGTCCCTTTGTATGCTCAAATCTTTAAAACTACGCAACGGATTTTGATGCAGTATTTTTTAATAGATAGTGTTTGACCCGACAGGTTTATAGCTTAAAAACATGCATAATATAATAGAGGAACATTGTTATTTTTCAGGTTTTTAACATGACGTCATAAATTTTGTCATTTTTTACGTTTTCATTACAAACGCTGGCTAAATCCTACGAGATCAAAATAATGTACTACAGTTTTGTACACCTTTAAAAGGTCTACAAAAAAAACCCATTGGCATATTGTCTCTCTCTTAGGAATAACCTACAATAAGCATTTATATCCGTAAAAATATTAAGAAAAATCCGGCGCCGGCTGAGGCGGCGCGAACCTGTAAGTAGAGCGTCGCAGTCCGCACTTCGTTAAAACGTAGTTTGAAATTAAAAAGAACCACAGTTAAAGTTTAATGTCACCAATAAACGAACAGCGTAACGGTAAATAAAGTAAATAATTTTATTCTTTCAAAGATTAATGCGCCGACGCAAATATACTACTCGGTCGATACTGTTCTCGACTTAGAAGAAGCTGTTCATTTTCCCACAGAATTTCTTAATTATTTGAACCCGTCTGGACCCTCCTCACAAAATGGAGCTGAAAGTAGGTTGTCCTGATATTTTATTAAGAAACCTAAGTCCACCTAAACTTTGCAATGGCACGCGTTTTCAAATCACTTAAAACTCTCATAATAGAGTGCACAATACTCACCGAATGTGGTACTGGAGAAGATTGTATTGATTCCCGGAATTCCTTTGATACCATCGGATCTACCATTTCCGTTTAAACGTCTACAATTTCCAGTAACAATATCACTATGACTGGCCTGTTAGCTTAGTTGGTAGTGGCTCTGCCTACTAATCTAGGGGTTGCGGGTTCGATTCCCGCCTGACACAAGTATTTATGCATTTTAATAATGTATAATTTCTTGTGTTGAGTCTGGTTGTTTGTATGTATAATAAGTATGTATTTACAAAAGAAAAGTATATAAGTATTATATCCGTTATCTAGTACCCACGACACAAGCGTTTGCTTAGTGTGGGGCTAGATGGCGTTGTGTGCAATGTCCCGAAATATTTATTTATTTATTTATTTGCAATTACAAATTTTCAACGTTGCTGGCTATCTAAGGGTGGAGTGTTTTTCACATGGCCAATTATATGTTGCGCTTTCAAGAGAAACTTCTAAAGAACACACACACACCACACACACACTTTTGGAACACTTTACCAGAAGCTGTGTTTCCTGCGAACTACAATCCAGGGGTTTTCAAATCTAGAGTTAATAGGTATCTTCTAGGTAAACGTGTTACACCCTAGGCTGCAGCAATGCTTAACATCAGGCAGGCTGTAGTCAAACGTAAACCTATCCCACGTAAAAAAAAAAAAAAAAAGAAAATATGTTTGTACTAACTAATGACAAAAAAGCTTTAAATATTGTATACAAAGATGTAGTGTCATCTACACCTATCCACCAATCTACCTATCAGCTTTGTTCCCGTGCGAAGCTGGGACGGGTCGCTAGTATATAATATATCATATCATGTTTTTATATTTTTTCCTACATTAGATGTAGGTATGTAATCTATACATTTATTAGACCAGCCGTCACGCAATTTTCCTCCACAAATACCTAACTGTTTATGATTTTTTTGTGCGTTTAAGGATCGATAATTACATAACAATATATGACACAAGCGTTTGCTTAGTATGCTAGTTAGAGGACGGTGTGTGTCCGGAAATATTTATATATGGTTGTAATTCAAATACACTAATGTTTTTAAAAATCTAAGTGATTATTGGGGCTTGAAAAACCTCGAAAATTTCGGCTTACAATCCAGAAATGACCGTTAATGTTCAAAGACTGACCGCGTCGACATTGTCAAGTTAAAATGTCAACAAGATTCGTTACAAGATTAAGCCCTAACCTAATTAGACTAGACGCGTAAACAAATGAGACGAAACTAAGGTTTCAGTTCACAATCAACCGGTTTCATTACTCGTAGAATCCAACCAAGTTATTTTAACTAAAATGGTTTCGCATTTAAGCATAGCTTAGTCTTCGAATAACTAGTGACGGTGCTTTTGCAAACTTTCCAGATTTAAATATCAAAATTTCATTTAAACAGACTTGCGGACCCAAACACATTCTATAATGGCTGCTTACCTTTATTAAATTGCCATTAAAAGTGTAGAAAAGATGGCGGTGCCACTGCAGTACTTGTTCAATTTATTTGTCGTTTTCCTGATAGTTACATTGTTATCTAGAAAATTAAGTGCAATTAATATATATAAAACTTTTATTTCATTATTAATTTTGGTAATATGCATAATAATTTTTGGTAAAATAATAATCAAAACAAATATTTCTACAGTCTCTTGTTTTATTAGAAAACTTGTACTATACATAAAATGTGCCAAACTCTACCTGTATTCCGATGTAGTTCATTGCCACGTTTGCAAGTTAGATAGCATCTGAACGAAACAAAACGAACTCTCCGCCGTGGGAAATCAGATAACGAGCACAACACTACTGCAGGTGATCTCTGGATGTGAGCACTAATGACAGCTATACACTTACTAGCTATACACAGCGCCCATGGTTCAGCTAGTGCAGGCAATCGCACGCGATTACCAATGTTAAGAAAGTATCGACGCCGTCAGTCCTTGGTTGGGTGACCAAATAGTGGCATTCTTTTTTGGGCGTCGGAAAACACGTGAAATGTAGGTCCCAGCTGTTTGTCACAGTAAACTAAGTCCATTTGTAATTTACAGTTGAACGTATCCACCCTTGGAAGCTCCCAAAATAGAAAGCCACTTTTTGCTCACCCATCCAAATGCTGGCCGCGTCACCGTTGCTTAACATTGTTAATCGCATGTGATTGCCTCCGCTAGCTGAGCTACGGTCACTATGGGCTTCTCTTCACTTTATAGTATATAAATCATTTCATCATATTTTATTTTTAAAAACTTCACGAAGGCTAACAAGATATATTGAAAGAGATAACAACTTTTTCCTTTCGGCAGGCTTAACCGTTGTGTTAACGGTGCATTGTTTTGTTTTTTCTTATTGCCTCTGCAAAACGTTAAGTCTGGATAATGTATACGACTGCAGTCGTTACGTAAACAGACAAAAGGACTGATTTATACTACACATTTAAAAACTTGGGATAGAATAGAACAGTGAGATTCTTAATTGCAAACAGACACTTAATAGATAACAGGTCTTGTTAAAAAATGTGCAATGTTCTCTGCATCACCATTAGGTTGAAGTCAAGCGTGAGTCTACGTAAATGAAAATAACAGTAAACGCCAAAATAACTTTAAAACAAATCGCAGTAATAGTTTACAATTAACACATAAACCTAATATCAAATGTTATTTCAGTTAATCCATCTTATATATGAAAAGCTAGTGCGAAAAAAATATCCGACGTACTTAATTAAGAATATATAATCAGAATTTCGATTTACAGCTATGCAGTATGTAGTTAAATTAACTTTAGTTGGTTTAACTTAATATTTACTTGTTACCGTAACTTACAGCTATAAAAATATTCCATTTTCGAAAAGCGTATTCATGCAGGCAGTAATAACGGCACTCAGTTCTATTTTATCCAAACATCGAGTGAAAACGGCAATAGCACGACTGCAATTCATTTATAATATGATGTGATTTGGTGGAAATTGCATCAGAATTACGAATTTAGTAAATGAAATTTGGTTGTGATAATGAATTGACCACATTAGCTACAACCGAGCATGCCAACTACGCTCCAATAATATTTAGATTTTAAGTTAAGGAGCAGAAGCAATCGACGCATCCTTAAATGAAATGGAGGAAATTTAATTAATTAATACATATTATAAATTTATTTGAATAGTGGCATTTTAATTTGAAAATTGCAATGCCATTTTTGATTACCAAACCATAGACAACAGTTTCTTGACACATTAATATACAATATTAATTATCATTCATCGGTGCTCTGAAATAATAAAATTACAAGATAATTTTTATCTATTCGGACAAGAATGGCTTGAATTTTTGCATAACGTGAAGCTTACAAATGCTGTATCGGTTGGAAAGGCTTTGTTATTTTATTTTACCGTTAAAATAAAATGAATCTCAATATGTTTCATTCATAATAGCTAATAGTAGCTACGCTAAACCCGCTGCAGCAGCTAGCTTCCCTTTTAATATTCTGCGCATGAAAAGTGATTATTATTTTCTGCGACAACTTTTCATAACGGGTTATTGGAAAAAATATTGCTCAAAATCTGTTCAGATTTATCGATTTATTGATTCAGAGATTAACAAACATCTATTGTTGAGTGGAACGAAGCGATGGTTTAATAAGCAGTTGGTATATTCTAGAGTTTCTTATACTTCAGGTTTGTACAATAACAACAGTTCCTGTGTGTCCTTCTCAATAAGTTTCAGTCTTTAGCTTCATTGAAGGCATTATATAGGTTGGTGTTCAACATATCTGTATATACATTAAAAAAGTTGAAAAGGGTCAATAATCTGTACATTGAATATAATATTAGACAAAAAAGTTTATCATTTTTAAGATTTTTTGACGCTCATCGTGCAAAAACGGCTGATCAAGATCATCGTGATTTTTAGTATGTAGGTAGTACGAAATCTAAGAAGTGTCATAGGTTACTTATTATCTCGAAATAATGCGAGCGAAGTCGCGAGCGAAGCCGCGAGCGTCCACTAGTAACAAATCTTCCACCTTGAATTGTATCCCTCATGTCTGAGGATCGTGACCACCACCTCCCAGCTCACTCTCTTCTGTCCTCGGCAACATGCAATGAGTAATAGACTAAAGTGGCAAAATAACAAAAAAAAAACTGTATGCATATAACTCAACTATGTGCAATATGTGCATATGCAAAACTAACACACGCATCCATACTAGAGTTTGCTAACCAACATCGACGTTGGTGCCTAACCGCCAATAAATTTGCAGACCAGATGCAGTTGGCACCTGAGCTCCTACTCTAGGTCGTAGGCAATGTATTGCCCAGCTTGCTCCTAACCACCGAGTAATAAGCTTGCTTTAACATATAGTTTTGTTTACATACTAATAACAATATATCTCCTTCTTGAGACGTGTTTATAATTACTAAGAGTCTTGACACCCTAGGCTGCAGCAATGCTTAACATCAGGCAGGCTGTAGTCAAACGTAAACCTATACCACGTAAAAAATAGATTAAAGAAAGATCCTTAACGCCATCAAAATATTGTGGTTTGCATTCTATCACAACCAGCACAATCACTTGTTTTTTAAGTTATGTGATGAAAACGGCCGGCATGCTACCTTCATTTTAATATTTATCTCAAACCGAAAATTATATAATCAAGCTATAAATGATAAATAAAACATGTTATTGAGAAACCAGAATTCCAATAGTAGTTATAAAAAACAATGCTTCATGATAAATACTCAATACAATTATATTCTACATGTTCTGGATAAAAAATATATGTAAACTCGTGTTAATTTTAGTGTACCTACTTCGTTATTTTATTTATCATTTTGTCATATTTCTTTATTTATTATTTTAGTTATTTTATTTATCATGTGCGATTTATTGATAAGTACATAATTATTTAGACTCGCATTTTTGATGTTTTTTTTTTTCATATTCTCAGGATTTACTCGTATACTACCCCGATCAATATCAAACTCAATGTTGAAATCACCATCAGAATCGGCCTAGCACTTTTGGTTTTAGGCACTAGCAAATGTATGTATGAAGCGCCCTCTAGTGAGTAATCAACGAAACACGTAAATAAATTCATTTGCTAAACAAATCTAAGCCTATCAGAGAAAACCGCATCAAAATCGGACTGATAATTCAGAAGAAATAGATATACAGCAGCGCCCCCTGGTGAGTTGTCATCGTTATACTTATCTAAAAAGAAGCACCCATTAAACCTCAACACATCACAGAAAACTGTATCAAAATCCGACAAGTAGTTTTGGAAATATGGGTAAAATTGGTGTGCATAAACTTTATCAATTTGTTGGTTTTTCTCAAAAAGTACTGAACCGAATAAAAAACAATTTTTATGGGACCATCTCGGAAACTACCCTCATCGAATAAAAACAGAATTTTTGAAATCGGTTGGTAAACAACGGTGTAAACGGGTAGCATCGCCCCCACAAAAAAAAAACTTTCAGATAACCTCGTTTTTTTGGAAGTCAGTTAAAAGGTTGGAAACTGTTGCGACGTATTTTGTTTTCAATTTTAAGTATCCCCAATTATTTTTCGAAGATTTTCAGAGTAGTTATAAACTTTTGACCATCTTAAGCTTCATTATAATTATGTGTAGAATTTGTAGATTTACGTATTTACTTTGATCCTAGCGGCTCAGTATTTTTTTAATGTTTGATATATTTAAGGCGTTTATTAAGAAAGAAGCCGTCGCGTGGCAGTTTACAGTGAGCCGAGAAGCTTCAAAGTAATGTCAGAGATAAATTCCCAAGTTCTTGGCGTACAGCCTCCAAAGTAAGCTAGCTCTAAGTGAACGTACTTACATGCGACTGTAGCCGTGTCATGTGCTAGCGGAATAACTTGTGAAGTGTTAAGCAGGCCCAGTGATCGCATAGCTGTCTTTTGAGCAAAATTTCGTGTATTTTTTTTTTGTATGGAAAGATAAAATGTAGGTATTTTGTAATCATTTTGATAAAAATTTCACTAATTTAAAATAAAGTAGGTAAACGAAATCCAATTTTTTTAAATGGTTGTCTGGTACATTTATCACTGATTTAAAAAGAAAGTAAATAGTTCTTCTCAATGTAATGAAATGTTGTTTTTTTGTAACAATAATTGTCTTCTACATCGGTCAATTGAATACGAATTACTTAATAAAATTGTAATAAAATGAATAGGAAAAAAAGATGAAATCCTTTGTTTACATAATATATTTAGTTCACACATTACAACTACATATTATTTATTGTTGGAAAAGCAAAACTATTACATAACTATTCTAAAGTAAGAACATTAAAAATATCGAGGTCAAATATAAAACCTTCCCCTTCACTGAAGCATAACCTACATAAAATTCAGGCAAAACAACTGAGCTGGTTCCATTAAAACACGTACTAGTATATTAATGTTCTTTCCAGTTAGAACTGTATTTCTCGGCGACGGTTGCTTGGCAACCCGCCAGAGGGCCTCATGGTCCAAGTTTCTGAGTCAACCTGTCCCACTTGGGCCCTTAGCGAGGGAAATTCAATACGTACCTCGTAAGACACGGTTCATGTCTCAATATAGAAAAGTATAATTCGTTTTTTAATCATAATCATCCTCATTATTTATTCATAAAGCTATTTTACACGTCACTATTTACATCAATAATAATTACAGTACTATTTAATGTATGTAAATTTACAAGTAAAAAAACTAAATTGTACTACTTAAGCGTATATACAATTCAAATCATATTTATTTATTTATATTAATATTGATACACATCACAATCAAATTTTATCTTAAAACCTAAGTTTATGTAGATAAAAGAAACAGTTCTATACTAAGGTATTAAAATAGACAGTTCGAGCGCTTAACGCGGGGTGCTATGTGAAATCGACATTTCATAAGAATCAAATAAAATAGAAATATATAAGATAGAGCTATTTTTTTGCAGTTTATACAATTTAGATTCAGTGTTAAGACAATAAAAGACGCCAAAACACGATTACGTATACTAAGCTCGATAGTTTTATTTTTTGAAAAATAGTTGTTTTGAAATAATTTACACGTTTTTTTCCAAAAGTAGTACAGAAATTTAAACCAATTTAATTATATCTAAAAAATTATGTTATTATTTAGAGGAGTAAAGAGCCATAAATAGACTATTCTGAATTGCTGATTTTACATGAATTTATTTCGTCAAAAACGTCTGCAAAACTGCTCAAATTGTGCAAAATTGTTTGCGTGTGGACAAGACTCGTCGGCCGGAGCTATGCGCGCGATGCTCGCCCTTGCTTTCATGTTAATACGGCGTGGAATGGCATGCGAAAAAGCAACTGTAGGCATTTTTCCAAGCGCAAAGCGTTTTCGGGTGGCCGAAAAATAATATGGTGGCCAAATATGGTGGCCTTAAGATATTGTATAATTCACGAATTATCTGTTTAATTTTTAAACTTGATGGTCACTCTTAGAGTGAATGAAGTGAAGAGGAGGGAAATCTGTGCTAAGATTTATTTGTGATTGATTTGATTTTGTTATCTATCTTTTTTCATATAAAATATTAAGTTTATTTCTAACTTAACATAAACCGTTTGACCACTAAATTTTAAAAAAAATCTACCATATCTACCGCATTGCTTTAGGACATGTTTTTAAATTTTAATGTGGAATTCAATTCTAGTGGCGGTATATTGAAATCCGTAAAATAATATACGTATTTATATATAAGTGAAAAAGTTATTAGATTTGAGAAATCATCAAAACAGTGGGTGTTTGTGGGCGTCTTTCACAGTCAAACAATTACCACTGGCGTCATTTCATTATAATATGTAGTGTTTTTAGCATCGACTTTATACTGGTAGACTCCACATTGTGGTGATAAAATTGTTACAAGCTACCTAGGCTATGCTACATTATCTTTATTAAAAAATATGTGTTTTTGATTGCATATTTCTTATTAAATTAAGTAATAAAAAATGAAACTTGGTAAATAACTGGGTCTAATAATTAAAGTGCAGCATTCTCCTTAAGTCTTACATATTTCTTATGTCTGAGGGTTTTGACCACCATGTTGAATAATTGAGCTTAAATGCAATAAGAATATAAGTGCAATCAAGAGATAAAGGATATCAACATATAAATATTTGTACCAGGAAAATTATATGTGTTCCGCGGACAGATTTGTTACATCACCGCTAGAGGCGCTAGTGTAATAATGAGCACACCTTACCAAGTGGCCGAGAGGATCGCTATTGGATTGAAAGGATTAAAATTGTGACATGTAAAAAAAATAGTGCTCCTACCTACTTTTTACTGACTGATCGAATATTAGTACAAATCATAATTAGATGTGTCCGAATTGTATTGTCTGCGGACAAACTCACTGCGACCACAAAATTTATTTCAATTTCGTCTGCAATATCCACCTGGTGACTTTTATCATCCCGACTCAAAGACTGACGTCATAACGGCGTCATAAAGTCTGGATTAGACGCGATATTATATTTTTAATTTCAACATTTCCAACTCGACATTGGTTTTGTATGTAATTGCAACAATTACGGGCGAGTGGAATATTTTATTGTACGACAACTGATCCATTATGGTCGCTTAGTTCTATGAACAATGCTAATAGTATACAATACAAAGTTTAAATGAAAGATTGATTTATGATTTTAAGTAATAACTAAGAAGCTTCCGTTATTTTTAATACCAGCAAAATATGAGAAAAATAACATGAATCACATAACTCGAAGACATAAATTTTCCACCTCAGTGTACTCGTATTATATGTATCTGTCCAAAGAAATCCTTGTAGGTAGAATGTATTGTGTGTGTACTTCCAATGAAGGTCGCGACTCTCAGTAACAAGGCCTAAAAGAAAGATTTCGGGATCAAATATAGAAATATTATGTTTTTTGAAAAGATCTGGAATTTTTACTCCCCTTTGAAAAGCGATATTGTGGAGGAGATAAATATACACTTACAAAGAAAGTAATCTCTTAAAGCTCTTTGAGGGATAAACGACGAGGCGAGACTAGAATTCCTAGTGAACTAATTTCAGAGAAAAATATTCCAACGTGCTTGAAATTATTACGAAAAAATTATTTATTGACTCACCTTGAAGGGATATTGGGAAACCCGTCATGTTCATAACATGTTATTGGTTGGTTTGATTCTGACTTTGGTTTCTAGCTCATACGGGTTCCCTGGTAACTGATCAGTAAGTGGCATTGAGTAAAAATAATAATATGTTTTGCGGTTATAATTGGAAATTTACGAAAATGAGATATCAGTCGTTTTGAACTGGCCGAAAAAAAAATCCACTCGTCTGTGACTATAAAATTATATCTATACAAAATTATGACAGCTTCTATTTCCTATCATGGCGCTTGAATATGAGTATTCATATTTCTTCGCTGACACCTAAGTTAGCACAATAAAAGAAGCTAGCTCTGAATGCAAATGGCGCAGAATGTGCAAATAAATCGAACATTATTGTCGGCGCATCGACGTATTGCCATCTCTTCGCATGGGAAAATTACCAGCCCGATAAAATGAATGAATGAGCTTTTGTTAGTGTTATAGAAATATTTCTTCTTTAAAAATGTTGACCCTACTGTTTGGCGCAATAAAAAGAGGCCCATACTCAGCAGTGAGTGGACACGGGCTGATGATGATGATGAAAATATTAGTGGAAACTTAATGTGTTCTTACTGACTTACCAAAAAGTGAGTTATTGTTAAGCGCTTACCAATTTTGTATAAAAAATAGTAGAGTATTTTTAATGGAAAAACCAATACATACATTTATGTACATACATAAAATACGTATCATCATCATTGCCTTATTATATCTGCCAGTAAATTAGACGAAATAGAGTCCGTAATATTTTTCCAACCACGCTTATGGCAAAATAAGGCACTAACATCATAGTATACTATACACCAATATTTCGCATTCCCATAAAACTCTTTCTTATGCAATAGCTTGATTTTCCTTCTCAAATATATCCTGCGTAAAATAGATGTAATATTATGACGTAATTTAAACGAGCTCACAGGTTTGTTTTCATTTTAATGAAACGTCATATTACGGTCTTGCTTATATTGTAGCGAAACCAGAATTCATTCTATAAAGCTGTTACAGCTTCGTCGAGAATGTTGGAGGATAAAGGTAGAACACACATAATACACTCACACACATGTAGGTGGAGCAACGTACTGGGACTTAATGACCAGCAACGTCGGTTCTGCTAAATTAGTCGGGAAATTTCGTTTCAAAGCATTATTAACTTCTGAAACAATAAGTTATATCTATTAAATTTACAAAGATACCCTGAAAACACTTTTAGCCATTCTATAACGGTTTATATTGGCAGTCTGGTTTGGGATCCAATAGGATCCTTACTCCCAAACTTCGGACGCATAGTAGTTTGTGGCGAAGTACCTTTCATATCCTTTTTGTAAATCAAAAGGTGGTTTTTCTAGACAAATTCACAACGCCTAAAAACATAAAGGTAAAATAAAAATATAAAAAGTATACATTACATTTCTATCCGTGGCATCAAATAGTTAAGCCTAACTTTTTTGGGCCTTAGAAAATGCGCCACTGTTTCTGTTGTCTCATTCCAAGCTTAAAGAAAACGTCAACGCTTTATTTGCTAGATAAAGCAAACCAGAGTTACAATTTACATAAAATTTCCGTTCCGAACTACAGAAATGTGGAAAAGAGAAAAAAACTAATTTAGCTAAGTCAGCACAACTACAGCCCTCGAGACGGTAAAGTTTATTTTGTATTTTTAGTGCAACAATTTTGCAGAAACAAATTTAATTTAATTTAGAATTCTTAGGTAACTGAAACATTCTGCAAAAAAAGCAGCAGGTGTTTGGTAGAAAGTTAATATTTTAATTAAAAATTAATTTAACCTCTCCCTAAATTGTTCCAACTAATATTATTGTAGTAAACATTCAAATTCGAAAAGTAATATTTTGCTTAATTATAATTAATTTATATATAATTATTATTATAATTAATTATAATATAATAACATAATCAATAATACAGATAAATATTTGCAACTAGCTTTTTTTCTCGCCATGTGTCATTTATTTTTTTAGTAAAATAACAAGCGAAATTCTATAAAATTTATGTGAATCTACTCAAATACGACTTATTCCAGCTACCCACATATGTATACCCAATACCCACATATAATTCACATAAATGATTTTATAATTGCATAACAAACATTCAAATAATAACAGTAGTATTAAGAGCTTTTCAATGTATTATTATTATAACTGCCCAAGAGTTAATTCTGCGGGAGAGTCACGATCCTCCTTCATGAGGAAATACGACTCAAAGAGAGAGGTATTACTTCATTATAACCGGTGCTCCTAGCTTGGTTTAAAATTGATAAAATAACATACAGTGAATATTTTTATGCATTTTGTTGCATCGACTCGCATCGTGCCTGGAGACCCATACATCAGCATCCGTGATCCCAAATGGCATCGTTTATACCAGATTCTGGATCAAATGGCATATGTCTATTGTCCCTTGGCAATTTCTATTTTATAATCGGTAATGTTATGTATCATGAACGGACAGATTTTGTTATTGATAAAAAAGCCTGCTTTTTAGGGTTACGTACCCAAGGGGTAAAACGGGACCCTATTACTAAGCCTCCGCTGTCTGTCTGTCTCCAGGCTGTATCTCATAAGCTCGCACTTGGCCGGTTTTTTTATTAATTGCAGTGATTATTGGTACGTAGGTACTTTTAGGTTACTAGCAATTAACGCAAAAAAGTCAAAGGTAGCCATAATAGTATCGGTCAATATTAGTATGTGAAATATGTATCTTGGAAGTTCTTAATATAAAATTCGTATAATGATATAAGACTACAATGGTAACAAGCAGGCTGAAGTCTAAAGCAAGATTATTCCGTGTTAAAAAAATAAGCTGCTCTTTACAAACTATGGCAACTATATGCATGGAGTAGGTATGCTTTTTTTCTCCCTTTACTAATAATTAGTGGAGATACATAGTTTCGCTTGATCTATTTCGAAATAAAAAGTAGCTTATGTCACTTTAAAATCTCATACAACTTACATACTGACAGACAAGAAATCTTAAAACTGCTGAAATTGATGACTGATTTAAAGTATACCGGAACATTGTATAAGAATATTTTCTATGTACATGGCTAGATGGCGCTGTGTGCTATGTCCCAGAATATTTATTATTATTAATATTATTATTAATAGATTTTTGGAAGCAATTGGGAAAGGCAAATCCAGGAATGGAAGCGAAAAGGCTGAAGTAGAAGAAGATAGATTTTTGACCCTCTTTAGCCTTTTTTATAAATAGATAGCAGACTACATGCGCGTTCCAAACAAAGTTAGTATTCCGGGTACCTTCTAAGCGCGCTAGAGCCTCGATAAATCACTAGTATTCAATATATTCACGTCACCTATTTCAATATCACTTTAGTTTCATAAAATCACTTTAATATGCACAGACACGCTCCCATTCATCAAACTGCTATCATATACCTATACCTATGCACATATACATCGATTCAGTTATACCCAGATCAAAATGCTCTGGAAATGTGTAACGCATTTGACAACTTACATAAATTATTCTACAAACCTGTCGAGCTCTGTTTTTCTGCACAAAAATACTTTTTCGAATCTACCTCGAGTCTCATTAAAGATGGACGAGAATTTAAATCCAACAATACGGTTAAACTGGAAAATAAACACATTTTACTTGAAAAAATAACACAACATTCTGTAGCAGTTAATAGTTAGTTAATAGTGTAGCCGTTAATAGTTATTCTCTGCCTAACTCAGGTTTTTGAAATTATTAATCGCATTTATGTTGTTCAAGCTGTGTACACCTATCTTAGGAATTTGTTCTGGATCAAAACCAGCTTTGAATGTATACTTAGCTTATTTGGGAAAACATTCTGTTTTGTGTACCATTATAAATAAATAAATAAATAAATTCTGGCCTTATAAATTATGTATTGATTGCCAGTAAAATAATTTCGTAGATATTCTTAAGAAAAGGTATCCTTAAATTAATCTGTTCGAACGTAAAAATAATTGGATATAATGATAAGTACCCAATTAATACAATTGGTTCATTATTTTGTAAGTGGATAAAGACCTTATTTTCGTGTTTCCTCGGAAAAGGAATATTAAGGATATATTATAACGTACCTATTACAAACTAGTGGACGCCCGCGACTTCTTTCACAATATTTCGAGATAAATAGTAAGCTTATGACATTCCTAAGAAACCATACTACCTACATACCAAAAATTATGACGATCCGGTCAGTCGTTTTTGCGCGATAAGCGTTTAAATAATCAGACAAACATTCTTAAAAACTGCTGAAACGTATTCTGTAATCGATTTAATGTAAACCCAAACATTTTATTTCTTAATATCTCTGTACAGATTTTTAACCCTCTTCAGCTTTATTATATGTATCGGTGCTATCTCTATTTATTAACTTAAACTAGTTTATATTTTACCATAGTTAGTCAGATGGTAAGTAATAGCTTATAATAATACGTGATTTTAATATACGACAAATTATTTTGTAAAGTGAAACACACATAAGTATTTCAAAATAAAATCAGAAATGTTAAATGTTGTTGTATGTATTTCTATGCTTTTATCGACAACAAACCAAATCGAAATTAACTCTGCCTGAACTTTTCTTACAATTTAAGTGATGAAATTTAAAACTGTAAATACCTTTTCTATTTTCTTTATTATAAACAAAATAAAGGCGAAAACGTATCTGAAAATGATCGACGATTAATATCAAAATATAATACTAATACTGAAAAATATCTTACTAAGAAACCACCGTCATCTCTACAAATAAGTTCTATTTCATTTTTCGGTCTCTCGGGTAGGTAAAAGTTTTTATTATGTCAAAGAAACTTTTAGAAAACTTGGGTTTTATGATGCCGTCTAATATAAATAACGTCCCATTTAGTTTAATGCGCGGAACTTCTTTAAATTGATTAGATAAGTGTCGAAGTTGATACATATATACCTTTTATACATATAACTAAAACGGGTTTGCACTTGACCATAGTTTGCCTGATGGTAAGCAAAGGCTATGACCTAAGCTAAGAGCACTCTTGCTTTGAAGATCGCTGGATGTACGTGGGGAACAGGGAGTTAGGCAGGGAGTTCCATAACTTGGTGGAACTCTCTTTTCCGTTACCTAACGGTATAGTGCGACACAAATTTATTTATTTATTTACTACATAAGCACAAGCCTTACAGACTAAGCCCAATGCGGCTACCTTAGTTAGATATTACATAACAAAGTATTATGGAATAAGTTGCAATATTAAAAAGGACACCGACGATAGTTCAACCTTTATTAGGCCATGACAGAGGCCCTGAGAGCTGTTTGAAAACTGTCGACAACAGAGTTTGCAACTCTCGCGAACTTACTTATTTTTGGAGTAACATAGTTAGTAATAATATTCCAGGATAAAACTGCTCAAGGGAGTACCAAGTAGATCGAAAAGTCTGCCAGCGGCGATAAGTAGGCTGTTGGCAAATATCATCCCTTAACCTTTGCTATTCGCTAGAGACGCCCTGTAGGCTTTTTAATAGCTGCTAATATACTGTAATACATTTTGAATGTATCTTACCGGCATGAAAGTGATAGTTTTCTTTTGGACCAGTTTGACACTCATTTTTATATTATTATTTGTCTATGAGGATATTATTTAGAATAGCTAACTGAAATTGTATCATTTTAACCTGTTTACAAGTTTTCTGTATAAAACAGGCTCGTGCCACAAATTATACTATACTTATTTTAACATTTAATCCCATAAAATCTCAAAAGAAACCACGGCCAAGCTGGTAAAAGACTACTAAAAATCCTCTAAGAAGTTTATAAAAGGCGTGCTAAATCGAAGTCTGTTGAAAGCCGTGCCGAGTACCGAGCACGCCAGTACTTTACCGGCGCAAAACCCGCGCAACCACACTCTACCTACAGACTTTTAATTAATTTTCACGTTACCGGCTCTGGTTTGCATCCGGGTATTGGAGGTGCTTCTAGAAACAACGCGGATTGTCCTAACTTCAAATAACTAGCACACGGCGGCTGGAGCCATGTTTATGGCGACCATATGTTGACGAATACTTTTGCAGTTAGCAGATTTTTATACCATCTCTGTTACTTAATCTTGTCTGTTTGTAGCAGACTGTAGTTTCATCATCCTCAACTTTTAAAATTGTATAAAATACAAAAAAACTTCGATAAATAAATAAATAACAAGTGAAATCGCGTAAAATAAACACTAGCTTATAAATAAAAAGGCATTATCTTGAGCAAATGGCAAACTATACAGGGTAACTGGTAACTAACGCACAACCTTTTAAGGGTGGCCTTAGTACATCTATACCAACAACTTTTGTTCTACAACTTTTGGAAATTCGTGAAAAAAAATCAGCTGTTCCATACAAAAGTATGGAAGATATTCGACAAAATGTATGGAACAGCTGTTTTTTTTTTCACGAATTTTAAAACGTTGTAAAACAAAAGTTGTTGGTATAGATGTACTAAAGCCACCCTTAAAAGGTTATGCGTTAGTTACCAGTAACCCTGTATACATATGTAAGCTCTATTATCGGGTAGTCAAACCAAGTTCATTTTTTCGATACATACCTATACCTAGTCAGGTCATAAGTATTGTCACACAATAAAAACTTTTCTTTTAGAATGCTGGCCACAAAAAAGTTTATTGAATTCGAATTTCGAATTGTTCATGAAAATAAAAATGTATACTTTTTAGAATTTTACTCATTTTTAAATATGGAGTGGACGCTTAAAGAAGACCGTGTTGCAGTTATTGCATTGCATCGTTGCGGTTACGCGCCAATTCAAATTTTTGACATACTGAAAAATTTGAATATAACCAAAAGATTCGTTTATCGTACCATCAAACGATACAATGAAGACTCTAGTGTAGATGACAGGTCAAGAAGTGGTCGCCCTCGGTCTGTTAGGACTCCAGCAGTGATAAAAGCTGTGAAGGCGCGAATTCAAAGAAATCCCAAACGTAAGCAGAAACTGTTGGCCCTTCAGATGGGGTTAAGCAGAACCACCGTGAAAAGGGTGTTAAATGAAGACTTAGGGCTTCGGGCATATTGAAGAAAAACAGGACATCGTTTGAATGCTCGTCTAATGGACCTGAGACTGAAGAGATGCCGCGCTTTGTTGAAGCGGTACGCGGGAAAAAAATATCGGGAAATTCTTTTTTCGGATGAAAAAATTTTTACCGTAGAAGAGAGCTACAACAAACAAAATGATAAGGTGTACGCACACAGTAGTGAAGAAGCGAGAAAACGTATTCCGCGTGTCCAACGAGGTCATTTTCCATCCTCGCTCATGGTATGGTTGGGAGTTTCTTATTGGGGCTTAACAGAGGTACATTTTTGTGAGAAAGGTGTAAAAACGAATGCAGTTGTGTATCAAAATACAGTCCTGACGAACCTTGTGGAACCTGTTTCTCATATCATGTTCAATAACAAGCACTGGGTATTCCAACAAGATTCGGCGCCAGCTCATAGAGCGAAGAGCACACAAGACTGGCTGGCGGCGCGTGAAATCGACTTCATCCGGCACGAAGACTGGCCCTCCTCCAGTCCAGATTTGAATCCGTTAGATTACAAGATATGGCAACACTTGGAGGAAAAGGCGTGCTCAAAGCTTCATCCCAATTTGGAGTCACTCAAGACATCCTTGATTAAGGCAGCCGCCGATATTGACATGGACCTCGTTCGTGCAGCGATAGACGACTGGCCGCGCAGATTGAAGGCCTGTATTCAAAATCACGGAGGTCATTTTGAATAAACTTTTTTACCTATGGATGAGTACTTATGTATGTGGCACATCTGACTCCACGTGGGGCGCGTGGCCCGACACCTATCAGGGGCTGTACTCCGGGGGTGACGTCACTTCCATAGAAACTACATTGTACTCAGTTGACCATATATTCACAGCTACAATGTATACACTTCGTCTGCTTTACTCAGAGGCGAAGGGAAGACTGTGTGTGCGGTGTATGCAACTGCTGACCGCGCGTAACTATACACCGCCACAATATTCCCCCCTTTACAAAAAAAATTTTCTTTCATACATACTTATGATAAACATAATAATCAAACAAAACTATTGTTACCATCATACACTAGTATTACATTATTCACAATATGGATTGTATTCAAAAGTAAAATCGTAATACCTATTTATCATTAATCACATAATTAATAAACTATACTTATTTTAAACAAGGTTACATACGAGAACAATTGCATTGCTTTCGCTGAGCATGCTTTTTCTGCTTACATTCCATGTTACAATTGGATCTTGTTACCTTGATATCAACACGTACAGGGTTAGGCAACACGTATTTCTAATAAGCAAATTCTATTTTATACATTTGATTCTGACACGTAGGAACTACTGTTATAAGTATATAAAATATAAAGAGATGTTTCCTTAAAATACTATCATTATATCTGTGCTATTCTTATTGTATACTCTACTAGTTACTTTACATTTTAAAATTTTAATCATAAAATTTTTTTCTACAATGGGAAATCCGAACACTAAAGAAGAAAATATTGTCATTGCACAAAATGGTGCCAACGACGCTACAAATACACATTGGGAACGGAAATTAGAAATTTATGGAACGGCTATACTTTCCATTTCGACGCTGCTGTTGCTCCTGGGACTATTCATCATGTACAAGAAATGCAACAAAGGAGTAAAGAAATGGGCTCGTCGAGAACTCAGTAGTGTTACTGTGGTATCTCCGCCCGACAAACCTGCTGCTCCCGTGATGGCGTTACCCACTGCGTCTGTACAATACGCGTGATCTACTTATCCGTTGTATATATGTGTCTACCTAACTACTTTAAATTGTATTAATTATGTATGTAAATTGTTTTACCTTTACCCTCTAGTGCTAAACTAATGTTAATATAATATTCTTTAAAAATAGGTTATTTGCACTTGGTCTAAAAATCTAACAGGTTTTTTTATTGCGCGCCCAAAACGTGAGTTGCGCAATATCGGTTTTACTTTATCATCATCTTTATTCACACTGCTAGACATAGGCTCACTCAAGTTATTCACGTTTTCTTGTTCTAGCAAATAAGCCGGTTTGAGTCGATCTATTGAAATTCGACTCTGCCTACTGGGTAATTGAATTAAAAAGGTCTTAACTCCCCTGCTTATGACAGGAAAAGGTCCTTCATAAGGTGGTTGTAAAGATCGTTTTACCATGTCGTTCCTAATAAATACCTGTTTGCAGTTTTTCAAGTCAGGATGCACAAATATTGCTCGCGAGTCGTGATGTTTGCTAGATTTAGGCTTCAATTTATTAATAGTTTCTCTTACCTGTCTTACAAACTCGTGGTCATTCATGTTGGTCTGCTTTGACTCGACGAAAAATTGACCTGGTAGTCTTAGGCTTGTGCCGTATACCATTTCTGCTGCACTGACGTTGTTATCTGACCTTGGTACGTTTCTTAATCCGTACAAGACAGTGCTGAGTTCACTTAACCAATCAGTATTTGAATGTAGACGTGCCATAATAGCTGCTTTTAGAGATCGATGCCAACGTTCTACCATTCCGTTACTTTGAGGATGGAAACTGGTGGTACGTAATTTCTCTATGCCCAGTAATTTCATCAGGTTCGTAAAAAGAGTGCTTTCAAATTGTGTACCTCTGTCGCTCGTTAATCTGACGGGACAACCAAAACGCACTATCCAACCTTCATATATGACTTTGGCTACTTTTTCTGCATGTATATCTTGCACTGGATAAGCTTCTGGCCAACCTGTTTTACGATCTATAACTGTCACTAGGTACCTATAGCCTTCCGCCGTGGTAGGTAAAGGTCCTACAATATCGACATGTATATGTGCAAATCTATCTGCCATCGGAAAAGTACCTGTCTCCGCTCTAGTATGTCTTTGTACTTTACTTTTTTGACATTTCTGACAAGTTTTGGCCCATAAGCCTACTTCCTTATTCATATTCGGCCAGAAAAAATGTTTAGAAACCATTTTCCTTGAGGTATTGATACCTGGATGACTGGTTTCATGAAACATTTGAAAAGCAGTCTTCCTAAACGCTTGCGGTAAGTACGGTCTCATTTTATTTCCTGCAACATTGCACCAAATTGCTTTTCCACAGGTTGGTAAGAATATTTCCCTGAGCTGTGGGTTATCGTTGCTTAACATCTGTTTAACGTACTCATCTTTACTCTGCGCTCCTGCTAACTCATTATAATCTATCTGTGCTTGACACGAAATACTCTCTATCCTAGACAAACAGTCTGCTACCACATTATCTTCGCCACTGACATGACGAATGTCGTTTGTAAATTCACTTATAAACAGTAATTGTCGTGTCCTTCTCGGTAATTCTTTTTCCGGATTTTTCTTGGAAAACGCATAAGACAACGGTTTGTGATCGCTGTATATAATCAATTCTCTTCCTTCCACCATGTTCCTAAAATGCTGTATAGCCATGTAAATTGCTAGTAACTCTCTATCATAAGTGCTGTACTTCATTTGCGCTCTTGTCAATTTCTTAGAATAATAACCTAACGGTTGCCACTTACCTTTATTATCGAGTTGTTGTAACACGGCACCGACGCTCGTATCGCTTGCGTCCGCAAAAATTGCTAACTTGCAATTAGGTAATGGGTGGGCTAACATAACAGCTTCACGAAGTCGTTGCTTACATTCGCCGAATGCTAATTCAGCTTTCTCAGTCCATTGCACCTTTGTTTTGTCGCGTTTCTTCGAACTGTGTAGATAAGCATTTAATTCTGCTTGATATTGAACTGCGTGTGGCATGTGAGACCTGTAAAAGTTTACCATTCCGAGAAATCTGCGTAATTGCTCGACTGTCTCGGGTTTGGGAAAATCCTGGATCGCCTTGACTTTGCTCTCTAAGGGATGTATACCTTCTGTTGTAACTCTGTATCCTAAAAATTCTACTTCTTCCTTTCCGAAATCACACTTGCTCTGGTTGATCGTTATGCCATACTTACTCAGCCTTTGGAAAACTTGTTCCAGATGTTTATAGTGTTCCTCCACACTCTCACTCGCTATCAATATATCATCGACAAAACAAAACAGAAAGTCTAAGCCATTTAATACTGTACAATTCATAAATCGTTGGAATGTTTGCGCAGCATTACGCAAACCAAACATCATTCTAGTGAATTCGAATAAGCCGAAGGTTGTTATAATCGCTGTTTTTGCAACATCATCAGGGTGAACACAAATGCAATGATATGCGCGATTGATATCGATCCGGGAAAACACTTTTTTACTAGCCAAAATGTATGTGAAATCCTGTAACCGCGGTATCGGATATCTATCGGGCAATGTCACCGCATTTAATACTCGGTAATCGCCACAGGGTCTAATATCACCACTCTTCTTGGGTACCACATGCAATGGGCTGGCCCACGGGCTTTTCGACGGCCTGCAGATGCCCATCTTGATCATTATGTCAAATTCTGCCTTACATTTTTTGTAACGATCTGGAGGTAGTGGTCGTGCTCTGGCAAAAACAGGTGGACCGGTGGTCTCGATGTGGTGGAAAACTGGATGAGCTGGAGTTTCCACGAAAGATACAGGCTTAGTAATGTTGGAGTACTTACCTAACAAGTCGCTGTAGATGACATCACTGCGTATGCTCGTGATAGCCGGCTCCGTATACTTGCACACAGTACCTAATCTCGTTAGATTTGTAACTGAATCAATCAACTTCTTATTGGCTATATCTACTAATAACTTATGAGTCTTTAAAAAGTCTGCTCCGAGTATCGGTTGCTTCACGTCACAAATTACAAATGTCCATATGTAGGGTCGTCGAAGTCCGAGATTTAACTCTAACACGATAGTTCCGTAAGTTTTAATTTCTGTGCCGTTTGCCGCGTATAATCTATATGAACACTCGCGCGATATCTTTGCCAGGAATTTACGCACACTTTTTAAGGGAATCACTGAAATGTTCGCACCCGAATCTATAAGAAATAATAGTTTATTACACTTATCATAAATTAGCAGACGATGATCACCGCTGTACATGAGGTCGTCCGCCTGCCGAGACCTCACGCCATCTAGTTTCCCTGGTCTTCCGGCTTCCTCGCCGGCGATGGTGATTTCCAATCGCAGGGGCTGGAGCACTTCCAGGCTCTCTCTCTGTACCTATAATGGTATGGGCACAGCCAACCTGGATCTCCTGGACCTCTGCGCCTGCTCGATGGTGATCGGGATGCACAGCGTCCTCTTCCGAAACCTCTGCCGCGCCCACGTCCACGAAATGGGCTGCGTCCCTGTCGTCCTTTCATTTCGTCACGAAGTGTTGCCACTTCCAGATTCAGCTTCTGGACGAGTACTGCCATTTCGCTCATAGCGCTGGTGTTCGCTGCGACTCCCCCTGAGCCTGATATCTCTGATATATCTGTAGTGAAACTTTCCATGACTCGATCTGCTGTCTTTGCCACTTCCTCCAGGTGCTGGTCCTGACTGACGGTCAGAACTGTCCTTACCGTTGCCGGTAATTTGGAAGTCCATAGAGTCTTCAGGGTTGCATCGCTGATGTGCACGTTCCTGCCGCACTCTCGCATGCGGCGCAACAGCTGGGACGGTTTTTGGGTTCCCAGGTCCATTCCGCTTATCATACGCTGGAATTGTTTCTCCGCTGACTCCTCGTATGTTGCCAGCAGCCTCTCCTTTACAGCCTTGTATTTGTTGGTCTCCGGTGGTTGATATACCAAATCACTGACCTGCTGCAATGCGTCCCGGGTCAGCTTGGCGATAACGATGTTGAATTTTGCGTCGTCTCCCTGTTTCTGCGGTGTTAGAATGCACTCCAATTGAGCGAACCACAGTCTGGGCATCTCTGCCCAAAACTGAGGAATCCTCTCTGCTACACTGATTGCCGCCATCTCTGAGCCGCCCGGTACGTGCTCGATCTTGGCTCCGTGCTGCGCTGCTCCCCCTGGTTGCACCGGAACATATGCCATTTTCAAAAATAATTAATTCCCGGTGCGCGTCCAATCTGCGTAGGTCACCACTTTACCTATGGATGAGTACTTATGTATGTGGCACATCTGACTCCACGTGGGGCGCGTGGCCCGACACCTATCAGGGGCTGTACTCCGGGGGTGACGTCACTTCCATAGAAACTACATTGTACTCAGTTGACCATATATTCACAGCTACAATGTATACACTTCGTCTGCTTTACTCAGAGGCGAAGGGAAGACTGTGTGTGCGGTGTATGCAACTGCTGACCGCGCGTAACTATACACCGCCACACTTTATTGTCATAAGAATCTATGTTTTGTTAAGTTCATTTTGGTATATAAATGGTTACATAAAGAATAAAGTTGTTTCAATTATTTTATATTAAACATGTGACAGAATTTATGACCTGACTAGGTATATATGTACGTAGATACAATTTGTGGTTTAATCACTTTATCCTCCTCACTTTCCTACATTTTAAGTCTCGTTGCATAATGAACAGTTTACATAAAAATATGCTGAAAACTTCATAATTCCGATACTCCGCTTTCCGTGAGTTTTTAGCTTCATTTTTGACTTTTGAGTTTGTATGAGCCAAATTATGTCAAACGAAAATTAATTACTTGCTTTAAACGCTGTCGTTATATTTATTCTCATATTTTTGTATAAAGATTTCGTTCGGAAACATTGACTACAATTCTGTAATCGTCATCATCATCATCCACAGCCCTTGGGATCCCACTGCTGGGTATAGACCTCCCTTTGTATGTGCCATCTGCGTCGATCTTGAGCAGACCTCAAAATCTAATGATAATGAATTCCGTAGTAGTTACATGAAAAACGATGACCATCTTATGGAGGCATAGCCCTCCCTAAGGTTTTTCATTGGAGGTAATTCTAAAGCATTCCCATTTTTCTTCGGGTTATGTTCTAAGATTTTGCTCCGTAATTATGGATACATCATATGACTTTCTTCACTATCAAAGCGAGACCAATCCTCACATTACTCAAAAACAAAATGTAGGTCGCGTATTGAACCAAGCTACATCATCATCACCCTGTTGTCGCCCACTCTTGAGCATAGGCCTCTCGTCTTGTACGCCACTAGTCCCAGTCCTGCGCAGATTGAATCCAGGTGGTCCTTGCGGTTTACCCAAGCTACATTATTAATTAAAAGTTAAACGTTTTCCATCGACGTGCACTTGCTTTTTTGTTATATATTCCAATTACAAAGAGTAGTTACTTGCCATATATACAACAGTTAATCCCCTCTTACTCTACTACTAATACTCTTTGAACTACACTATCGCTTGTGTTTCTGGTGACATGATGATAAGCCGGTCCCTGTGCACAGTAAAATTATTTTTATAACTAATAATATATTTTCCCTCACTCAACGATTTATTTTACCTTGTTAAATTTGTTAACTATGAAATATAGAGGTTGTATAGAGGTATATTTTATTTTTATATTTACATATGAAGGTGTATTTTGTATTTGCATAAAAAATATTTATTGTTCACCAAATAAATTAAAAATACAAGGAAACATAGTACATTAGATTGGGACAGCCTTATCACTTGTAAAACAACTGTTATCCAAAAGTGGAAGAGTTTAATTTCGGCGGCAAATTTATATTTGGTTGGCCGCCCTTGGTCCCAGAGATAACGTTATCATCAAATCAGAGCCGTTTTCGCATTCAGAGGCATGCGTGCCATTCCTGACAGCTGCGGCTCTATGAATGTTGTATGGCAATGCATACCGCAATAAAACTAGTGTTTCTACGCACATTGACCCTCGCCAACTTTTTTTAAAAAATAAAATTAAAAATTTCGGGACATTGTACACAGCGCCATCAAGCCCCGCACTTAGCTAACGCTTGTGTCGCGGGTACTAGATAAAATATACTTTTTTAACTTGATAACATACAAAAAAACAAAGCAGCTGGGAAAGCACGTTCCATCTAAGACCGTGATGATTGCTTACCATCAGGCGAATTATGGTCCAGTGCAAACACATTCCTTGTAAAAAAAAAGCTACATAATCTCGTTTTTATAGCTGAGTTTATGCTCTTATGAGCCCTGCTCTAAGTATCAAACTTGTATAGCCCACACTTAGGATTACTTTCGTACTTAATTATACTACATCAAATTATAGTGTACAAAATGTTCAAATTAATTGTAATATGAATGACTCGTTTCAGTTAGTAGCGTTCTTAAGCGTAATAAAAAACAACCTGCTCTTAGGAGCTCCCCGATCAAAACTCACGAAACGCCGACAGCATTCCAGCAGCATTAGCTGAATGGCAAAGAAAATTAAAATTAATTGAGTGAGAGAGCAACTAGCCCGAGTGTCATGTATTTTAACAAGAGGTTACCAATATACTAGAAAACAAATTATTTTTTCGTTACAGTATGATTATATTGTTCAGCTGTCGCCTCCACATACTTTGTGCGAATTTGACGTTAAAGATGGCATCTGTCATAATTTTACTGCGCTTTAATGGATAAATTAATTTATGAAAACTATCACATTATGGATTGTAATACTTGTGTATATTTGTAAATTGAACTTGAACTTAGAGCATAGATTTTTTAGTACCCATTATACAAGCATTAGCTTAGTAAGGGACTAGATGGCGCTGTAATATGTCCTGAAATAAACTATTTTTAGTTGTTGCGCTGTTTCACTCGCTTCGCTCGCTCTGTCTGGCCCAGAGATGGAATACGCCCATTTATGGCTCCAACGTCGGAGTGCCAAATGTGACACTTGGCCTGTGGCAGCCATGTAATCAGACTGAGTAGGCTTTTAGCATATTTTTTGTGACTGGCGATTTTTTCAACCGAAACTGGACAGCGATTGACCGGTTGCGTAATATTAAATACATTTTATTGGGCTGATGCTTTTTGATACTCCCTTTATGTACCGGGTTATTGTGCTGTATAAACTGTTTTCTTTACGGAAATTTTAATTAATCTGCAAACCAAAGTTGTAGGTTTTGACTTAGTATGATCTGTTTACTATATCATGATAATTTTAACAGCTTTTGTCATTTAATATTTTACCTTATTTTACTATGGAAATAAAAAAAAATGTTTCCACGAATTTGACATAATAGCTGGATAATTCCTATCTTATAACACCCCCCTTGTAACACTGTGACAGGTTAGGAATTAGTTGGCAGGTCATTTGGCAAATCATAACCTGTCCCACCCCCTTATAAAAAGTTAAAATAATATTATGCTGTAATGGACCAAGCATAAAGCTTTTAAATAAATTCGCGTTAGCTACCATCATCAGTAAGCCTGTACTTCCTATACTCTGATTATGATCTAAAAAGCTACAGCAGCTCCGATGAAAAATTTCACTTTTTGTGAGCAAGGCTTAATGTTCCGTAACGGCGTTTTTAACTACCCCCCGATCGTCACACTACATACCTAGGTATTTCTATTCAGGGTAGTATTCACTCGATTTTATTAAGCAAATTACACGATCAATCTCGGGAAGCAACCCACGGAATAATACGCCCCAAATCTGGGCAATACGTCCTCTGACACGTTCGTTTGCTTCTTGTTTCTTATTTTACCAGCTATTCGACCAACAACGCCTTATTATTTGCCTGATTCGGTTCTAGGCCAGGGCATATGATAAATCGCGTTAATGCCTGCAAACTGTTACTTTGCATGACCAAATTGTCATAATAATGATTCAATGCTACGTTTGAGCCCAATGAAAATAACGAGATGTCGCTTATCTTGATTCCTCTCGTGAAAGAATCAAGTGACTTTCATCACTGAATTTGAACATCATGATTAAGACAATCGGTTAAATTCTCCCATCAAATTACATATGTCTTCGCGCTGTCAATAGTGGATTTAAATATTTTCAGCCAATGACATAGCGTAGAGATAGATTTAAAGAGATAATTAAACTTATTGTCGTTCTAAAAACATGGGGGAAAGCTTAAAGATGATCTGTACCATATATCTACTGGATTTATCCATCATCGCTAGGACGCAAGCAGTGCCATCGATACCTTCAGCGGCCTAAACCGTCCCGAGAGACAAATGTTTCCTTCCGTAACTGAATAAAGAAGCGCAGGGACGAAAATTCGTCGGAACAAAACTGTCCCGCGAGTGGTTGATGCTGCCGACGTAGTACAGCAATGAACTGGCCTAAGCAAACATTATGTGTATATAAAAACAATTTGAGCTAAAATAAACAAAACTCGCTTTATTTGATATATTACTTAAGGTATAGATTGCCTTTTCTAATTTGTCTATCATCTGACAATACTGACATCGCTTTAACGATACATATCCTTTAAAATACGTGAAATTGACACCATAATACGAGCACTATACTGTAGTAATTTTATAATGATAAAAAAATATAAAAGAAATATATTGGAATTCCGAAATGTTTAACGGAATATTACATTGTGAATTGGGAAATACTTTTATCTAGCAGGGTCTACGGCACAGAACTAATGGTTTTTCTACTATTTTTCACCTGTCACCAACCAAAAGGTGGATAAAAATGGTAGAAAAGATTATTAGTCTCCATGACGTGCTTGTAGTAGTAGAAGCGGATTAGTCTCCCTTAATTTAGAGGTATAGTTAAACAAAATAATAAAAAAAAAATAACATAATTATTTTTACACCTTTTTCTAGAAATGGGAAAGTACTAGTTTAGCGGTAGAGTTAAACAAAATAAAATTGAAAAAAATATTACATGAACATGTTTATTTTTACACCTTTGCCCAGAAATGGGAAAGTATAGGTTTATGAAAAAGGAAAAATATATTAGAAGGCCCATGTCCGCTGTACTATGTCGGTAGCTCCGCGCTAACCACCGGTACCTCACCCACAGATGCAGCCCGTTTCCGCGCCCACGTAAAACGAACTTTGGGCAACTTATGACGAGTTACAATAAAATTGTGATTTAGATGATGAACTGTAAAAGATGCGTCCAAATTAGATAGGTTAGCTAGGTAATGTAGTGGTTGTGATGGAGAGATCTAGAGAGGTGACGTGAGTACGATGGCGGCCGTCGCCGGCCTGTATGGGCTGGGGGACGAGCAGCGCGCGCGCCACCGCCGCGGACAGGCCAACGCAGAGCGCTCCGAGTCCAGAGATGACAACACTGAAGCGTGAGTACACCACACATAGTATTAGTCACAGCTCACAGAAACAAAGGGAGATTGGGTAAGTGGGCGGGGCCCATGCGAACGCATGCATCGGCTTACTTGACATGACGTTAGGAAAACAAAGTTATTGAACCATTGCTTGGTTTGTATAACACGTATAACAATAAAGTAGTTCTAATGCCGCAACGGATGATTACACAAAACAAACACTCATTGACAAGACATGCTAACTCTTGATCGAAATGCAGCCGCTGCTAGCTGTCGTTGCGAACACTGGGTTTCAAACAAAAAATCTTAGCAGTCCAATCTCCACTTGTTTCTGTTATCTGAGGAATTAGTCATCATTCATTCACTAAAACATTGACTTAAACTACTTTATAGTTAAGAGATGTACCCTATGCATAGGGTGTAGCTGATTTAATTAGCAAGCAAAATTACTAGATAAACTTATAATTTTATACTTTTGATATGTAAGTATGACTCTAAACATAAAATACTATAATAATAACTCTATTTGACATGTGATTATCACAAGTGCCTACCTACTTAAACATTATATAAAAAAATATCACACAAGTAAATATTAAACCGTTTTTATTATAAAAAGAGCAATGGTCAATCAGCGGAAATAGGTGAGAAATGTTTATTAAAGTTTTAGATTTTAGAATATATCGTTTTAATTTTAGCAACGCCCTAATTCCCCTCTTAACAGGGTAAATGTAAATACATTTAAGTATGCTAATAAAGGAATTTGAAATTTGAAATGTGTTATTTCCTCTTGAAGTAAATTCTAACGAATGCTAAACACAATATATATGTATACAGCCAATTGTTTGTCTGCAAATTTTATCTCAAGAAGAGAGGCCTATGCTTAGCAGTGGGCGATGACGGGCTAATGGTTATAATAATGAAATTATATCAATATAATATAGCTATCTTTTTATAAAGAAGTACCAGTCATCTTTTATATAATGAGACGCTACTAACATCAGTCTAATGTCCTAAACTAATACAGTTAATAATGCCTTTGTCAATGCTAAGACTGACTCTAAAGACCTCATACCAACGTTTTAGTGCAATTTCTAGTTAACTTGGCCTCAAATTCTGTTTGCTGCGAAATATAATCTCTCTCTCTATCTCTGTTGTACTAACTGGCTTCGTCTTAACGTGCAGGATGGCTGCTTATTTCGAACAAACTTGTATACTTAGTTAGACGCAAAAACTAAGAAACATAGACTGATGGTTTATATCTAAAATTGTAAGTATCTAAACAAAGATTTCGCCTCTAGAAAACCAAAAGCACAGGTTTTGTAATTTTTTAGTTTTATCAAAGTATAAGTTTTCATACAAAATAATTTACATGAATTCTTCAAACCTACCAAACCTTCGCCTCTGGTTTTCTAGAGATACCATAAATTTGAGATGTAAGCCATCAGTCTATCTTTGTTCGTTTTTTAGTCTAACTATACAACAATCTGTATGGAAATTATACGCAAACGAATAAATTTTAAAACGCAAAGCAACATGTTCTGATGAGCGATTTCATTAAATATGTCTGTCACCATGCGGGTTATCAGTTTTCAGGATCGCGGCATTATTTACATTAACGGAAATTTAAATTATTGATCGAAAAACCTATTCAAGTCGCGTATCGTCGTTTTAAAATAAAGGAAGAAAGAAAATACATTGTATTGTAGCACATTTTAATTATTAATGACTTATGTAACTTATCAGTAATATATCAATACGTTAATCTGTTGCTTGATTACAGTTTTGTTTTTACTTTTTTGCATAAAATATGTGAAAATGCAGCCGAATAACAAAACCAGTTTTACAGGGATTAAACTTATTTAGTGACTAAATGAGCACCGAAGCGCTACCGATGACGGTGGGTAATAAATTTTGCACCGAAATCGCAACGGTTGCTTTTTCGATCTTTATTTGTGTCAAATCAAATACAGAGTGACGTATGACGTACGCATATTTTTTTAAGGGTCTCAGTACACCAAGGAAAACCACTTACGAGTACGACGCGAAAATAAAAAATAAAAAAATGGTTACTAAATTTTAATGAACTTTATAAATAAAACTGCTGATATATATTTTAAAAGGTAATGCGTTTGTTACTAGAAACCATTCATATCTGATTAAACCCGTAAATTAATTGCAAAAATATTGGCACCAGTGGTAGTTTTCCCATATCAGTATAATCACCCGGGCAGAAGTAGCTTATGTAGTAAATCCAGGATGTAATTTATCTCTATATTCTCATGTCTATTAGACCGTTTATTCTAGCGGGAAAAGTATCAAATATACAATATACATTAATATCCGTTATTAAGCCTTTACGATTAGCTAAATGGGTACATTTAACTCTTATGTGTGAAGATTGGAGAATTCCTACCAACTTTTAAAAAATATTATCAATAAGAACATATTTTAATCTAATAAATGTTGGCAAAAAAAAGTATGAATTACAAGCTTCTTTTGTAAAAAAAATATTTAGTTCATTTTTCATTCTCATATCTTGTGAAAACTTGTGATGGAAGATAGCATTGCAAAATATGTTTACACCATCAGATATGAAATGTAAAACTCTTCAAATTAACCTCCAATATTATTTTTTACAGCCTAAATTTAGTGAGTTTCGTGTTATTTTGTGGTTTTCTGATTGCCTGACACCCGCGCGGCCCTTAGCGGGGGGCGGGTCAGTCTGCTCTAGCAACTTGCAAAGGTTAGACGTATTCGGTCTCCCGACCAAACATTTTCGATTATCATATCGAATTATTTCTCTATTTAAACCCAAATGATTAATTAAACATTGTTTAAATTGACCGAGACAATTCCTAAATATAGTTATTTAAGATATTTTGTTACTTTTTAGTGACTTCAGTAAAAGTGATTTTGTAAATATAGTTGTAGATGTGAATTCGTGCCGCGTACAGAACAGACATTTCAGTCCATTGAAATGTTACAAAAAAATATTTTAAGACATAATATGTAGTTAATTGTTTTGCCTACAAATATGTGCCTATATTTTTAAAATAAAAGATTTTTTTTACAAAAAAAAATATTTTTTGTTCTATTGTTTAATTTACATGATATGCTAGGTCTTCCAAGAATTCTCGTTTATATCTACAAGTTATCAGAAAAAAATTACCTACTTGTATTAAAATTCCCAAAGTAAAAATAAATTAGTCAATACATTATGTAAATCTCGAAAGTCAAACTTACCTTTTATCGATACAAATATCGATACAAACTTCACATAACTCATAACTCATTTATTGGTAAAAAATAAAGTTTACACGTCAATTATTTTTTAAACTATTATCTTTCTTAAGTGCAAAGATTAGGCTGTGCCACAATGTACGGGCGCGCGCGATTTAATAGTTGCCGCGTCGCACGAGTCGTCCCATACGCCTTACCAGCAGGTATCGGATCGGGCGGCAGGCGCGTAGGCGCGGCCGCTCGCGCTTATGGTTGTTACCACGCCACGACATGGCGGTTCTTTTGTTCGCCAACGCCTGACGTCACAGCTCGACTCAAGTGAGTCTTATTCAATCCAAATAATAATAGGTCTTTACCTATGAAATTGCCGTTTTTTTCTTACATTTTAATCTGTTTGTAACTTTTACGTACAGCTATATTTTTTTCCAAATACAATATTTATCATATCAATTGTTGAATTATGTACCTTTTAGATAAAAAAAATGTATTACTAGTGCATATTACTTATAGGGAAGTCATTGAAAACACCTCTTTCAATGTGTCGTCGGTTTCACTACTTTAACTAGGTATATTTTTATCATATAAGTACTCTGTTTTTGAGAAATTGATATACGCAGTGCATAGCTTTTTTTCCATCTAACTATAGTTTTCAATTGCATCTATATCTGTTCAGACATTTCTTCATTAACATTTTTAATGTTTTAATGGAAATATCATTTTTCTCAATTACGTCATACAAATCGGCAATTTCATAGGTAAAGACCTATTATTTTTTTACCCGCAATTTATGTTTATGTTCGGTTAAAAATGTATTGCTGGTGTCAAAGTAAATACAAAGTTACGTTAATAAGTAATGATATTTAAATTACATTATTGTTGAAAAACGAATTGAATTTGTTACTGCATAGCTGCTAATTGTGCTGCCAGTCACATTTTTAGATAGTTAATAACTTTAAAAAAGCAAATTTCAACATCCGGTGCATTCGCTCCCGCGTTCGTTCCACTCGGCTCACCTCGTAGGAAGGCGACTGCAACTCGCCATTACGTGATTTTGTGTCGCCGCTGTCGCACGCCTTAAACAATTTGTTTAAAAATGTTTCTTTTATATTTTATTTTAATTGTTGGCCTCATTTGCACCGTTATGGTCAAGGTTACAATTTTATATAAAAAAGCTTTATTTAATGCAATATAAACATACTTATACGCATTATTAGCTACAACATTCGAAAAAGGGCCCAGTTTGAACTCGTTTAACACTGAGTTAATTTTGTGGTGAAATCCTTGAGGTCAAATATATTACAATTATCAGGTCATTAGATAATTGTTTTTAATATCCTTTCAAGTCTGAAACTATTTATTTAAATTTTTACTATATACGAATAACCATAAGTGAAATCGTTGTTAAAGTAAGTAAATAAAGTACTTACTTTATTATCTAAAAGTGTGACAGCGGCAGCACGATTCTATGAACTGCTGCTAGTAAACAATATAATCGTCTTCGGGACAATATCTTATCTAAAATCGAATCTGTTTACTAACATTTAAAATAGCTATCCAATACATACATTATGCTACTAATATACCCTTTTAAAATTACAAATATATTTAACCCTTCGTGCGCGAGTCCAACTCGCACTAGGCCGGTTTTTTTTAATACAACAGTTTTGATATTATTGTCTATTGAGCGAAAAGATTTACCATAGGTATTTAAAAATCAACTAGGTACTAAGTAAGTGTGGATTCGCTTTCCCACAGGATGAAAAGTATAATTATATGTGTGTTATATTAAACCATCTATAATTACCATAGCAAGTCCCATAAATAATTTAACCGACAAAACATCACCAAGTAAGTATAACATTGTAGGCAAAGAAAGTTTTTCAATCAGTCCTATCTGAATTTCGTTTATTCGTTGACAACAGCTAGCTCGGTGTTCACGAGCTGTGACCGTTGATCACTAGATGGCGTATTATACTAGTTAGGCGTCAAACGCTCAAGGTCATTGACGAATCGTAAACTCTTAAGCTCATGAAAGAAGAGTTAGCTTAGTCTGAGGCTAGATGGCGCTGTGTAAATATTTATATTTATTGTATTTTATTTATGTATTTTTTGCACACAAATTAATCACCTTATAATTTACTAGTGACGGGCTACGGCTTTACTTGGCTTGATTTAGGAAATAATAGCCTTTGTCAATCGCAGAACCCTGTACATACTATCACCATATCTAAAAAACTATAATATCGGTTATCTAGTGCAAATGATCCAAGCGTTTGCTAAGAAAGGGGCTAGAGGGCGCTCTTGTGCAATGTCCGGAAATGTTTTTTATTTTACTTTATCACGTTTCTTTGCGTCATGAAACCGGATCTAATAGACAAACAAACTAGCAAACCTATTGTCACCTAAATGTAACGGTACAACAGTTATTCAATTTCATACTGAATTTAAAAAAAAAAACTCCCTAAGCCTTTGGGAGATTTGGAATTTCTCGACCATAGAGTTTGCTACTCACACGAACTCACTAAAGCCGGCATGCCTTGCCGTTTCGACTAATGACTGAGCTGCCTTAGCAAGCTAGGCTTACTAATGGCACCTTGGAGCGAACGCCTTCGCTAAGCCTTAGGATTTACGCATAGATGCCTGTATACATACCTAAAGTGTATAGTTATCTACTAGCAATTGCTTACCTGTACTAGAAAATAATTGTTGTGAATAAAAACTCCCTTTAAAATCAATAACATATCATTAAGTATGATATACAAATCGTTGTTAAACAAGTACTTATGTAATTATTTATTAATTATCTTTATAGCATTCTGTATGTATTAATTAATAAATTAATAAACTTTGTTAGGTATTCTTAATTACTACTTTTTTTTTACTTATGATGAAGGTTAATAAGTAATGCGAAGTAAATCACAATGTGTAGTTTCTCACGGTTTTCTAGACCCGTTCAAACTTTGCTAAAATTTTAATTACTGTCTTCAGAAGTCAGATCTTTTAGAAATATAAGTAAAATAAATATAAAAATCACAAAGTCCAAGAATTTTGTACCAACACGTCACGTGGTCGTCTGCCAGTCCCCGAGGGGGAGCTGGTAGGAACCTCATCGAGATTAATCTCATTTGAGGGGCTGGGCTCCGGGGCACACTGACCCCGGGGAAGTTCGCAGATCACGTCGAGTCGCCCGTCCGGCGGCGTACCAGCAGCGGTCGGCGTTGTTCGACGTGATGAGGGTGATGTGGCGATGTGCCTGTCGCTGCGGCGCTTTTCTATAGCGCCGGGACGACAGGCGGTGGTTCCTGGAGGTGGTGCAGGCAATAACACAATATAATAATAATAATAAAACAATATTACATCTAGGTAACTACAATACATATGTCTTAAAGATACAAAATGTTTTATTACCTGTGTTGTGTTTGCACCTATATTTGTATAAGTTGGGTATTGCATACCGACTGTCAAGCTACGAGTTTATTTTGGTCTGTTACTATTAGATAGATGTTCTTAATTGTTATTGCTAAACACGGTTAATACATTACAAACTTAAAATATATCGTTGCATAGACAGATAGATAGAAAGAGGTATAGTTAGACAGATAGTAACATAGGTCAGATAGCTTAGTTTGGTAGTTAATTACAAGGCACCCTAATAAAATCGTGTTAAAAAAACTAAAAACTGTAGCGGAAAGCTCTCCCTGTGAATTTCAGCACCGTTCCGTCAATTGTGCGGCGAGTGGCTCGTCACTACCGCCACAATGACGGCAGAAGTCAAGTGCCATTTAGTCACTAGAGTCTCTCGTTGTTCGTCGATAGCGCTCTGTTAGATTATACTTAAATTACTCTTCTTATATAGGCCTAGTAGCAAAGCATAACCATTAAAGGCTGGTAATAGTACGTAGGAAAGCCATTTCAGAGGCCCTTAGGGCGGCTTGATAAACTCTCGACACCAGAGTTGGCCACTCTCATTCGATAAGAAAAAGTACATAGAAGAAAAAAAAAGAACTAAGAAGTAGAAGAGAAGTAAGAAGAACTGGCGTCTGTCAAAAGTAATGTTGCAAAGGTAGTCACCGAAAATGAGGTAAGTACAAATAGATTTTGGTCCATCTACCTTATTGGCAATGCAATAAATTTTTATTTTTTATCAAATCCTAATAATTGTAACTATTTATAAAGTAAATTTTGTATCGAAATCAAGTCCAGTATTAGTATATAGGTATTCTCGCCAGCCTGGTTACGCCTTCTCGACATTTTCTCTCCTTATATAGCTGTTTCTTTTTCAGTTTTTCGTCTCATGAACAAAAATGTACAATTCTAGTTCTAGGACTATTTATATTTATCAGCTATTTCATGCGAAACCTTCGACCTCCCCTTAACTATATGTATATTTTATTCAGATCATCGAAACGATGTATGAACAACCCTTATCATTATTGTATTCCATTTATTTTTACTTTTTGAAGATCTGTTTGCTAATCAGTGGGAATCGTAAAGAAAACAATAAAAAATTATTTATTTCCGTGAACAGTTTAAAAATATTCCGATGTTGTTATTGACTGGCCTGTTAGCTTAGTTGGTAGTGGCTCTGCCTTCTAATCTAGGGGTTGCGGGTTCGATTCCCGCTTGACACAAGTATTTATGAAATTTAATATTTATAATTACTTGTGTTGAGTCTGGTCGTTTGTATGTATAATAAGTATGTATTTACAAAAGAAAAATATATAAGTATTATATCCGTTATCTAGTACCCACGACACAAGCGTTTGCTTAGTGTGGGGCTAGATGGCGCTGTGTGCAATGTCGCGGAATATTTATTTATTATTGCAATGGCAATGAAAAGATGAAAAAGATAAAAAATATTTATTTCCACTAAAACAGGTTATCATTTTTACATTATATAAAAGTGTCTAAATTATTAAAGTTCAAATTTAAATTGGGGTCCTGTCTACTGCTTTAGGATTCCCTGTGTTGCAGTATCCAGGGTTCTTCCAGTGTGTCAACTATTGAAATTAAAATCAAAAAATAATTACAGATTAAAATTTGCATTTGAGTTTGATTACATATGTTAGGCATTGCTTAAATATTATTAGTTAGTTAATTAATTAATACGAATTCTTTATTAGTAATAAGTGAGAAAATTTCAAAATTATATAAAATTAAGGTAATGATATTATGTAGATATTAATCTAAGAAGGGCAAAAAACTGGATTTAGGAATAATATTCGGTACTACATTCCATGTACAACGATTACATTCTTCGGTTTCAGCAACATTGCTTGCAGGAAATTCAGAATGCAAGCAATATCCTACATTCAAAATTTCCTAACACTGCAACAAAATTAAATCCAAAACCATCATGGATTGAGCATTGTTTCTGTTTTCTGTCCCGTTCATCTCCTAAATGTTAGAACGAGATAGAGTTAGACAGATCAAGGCAATATGGTTTGGTATGAATGCTTGTGGTAGCCAAGATACTGAACCAGATAACATTGCCAATACAAGCGGTTTTGCGATCGTATAACTGCTTTAAGAGCAGTCAAATTTGTATTAATAGTCGTTATGTACCCTTAATGCCGGTTTATGAGTTATATAAGCATTGAAATGGGACAGTACTCAGACAGGACATATAAAAACGGTTCTCTCTTCTACTAGAAAGTAGAAGTATCTAGCTCTTGTCTTCTTTTTCTTCTTCTTATGTAATGAGAGTGGCCAACTCTGGTGTCGAGAGTTTTCAAGCCGCCTTAAGGCCCTTTGACATGGCTTAACGACTGCCGTACTAGACAAATAACCGAAACCTACAATTTAATGTGTAAGCTAGTATAATTATAAAACAATTAAATGAATTGGCTTATTGCGCAAAACTTGTTAACAAGTGTTACGTACGTAACAATTTTTATGTAAGATACCTTCATAGAAGAAAAATAGAAATACTAGTGTGGGATGGGATCAATGTCACCAGACGTTATACGGAGAAAATTGTTAAGTCAGTTCCATGCAGTTGTATTTCTATTTATTAGTATACGTTAGTACGCCTACTAAAATTTATATTATGTATTTATATAAACAAATGTTATGAGTCTCCAGTTGGAAAACTAACAGTTACGGCAATTGTTTAATTTTGTTGAAAGAATGTCAGTAAAATTTTACATAACCCGACCGAACTGGCATCTGTCAAATGATCAAATTATAAAGCAAAGTCGCTTCCCGCGTCTGTCCCTATGTCTGTATGTACGCTAAGATCTTTAAAACTACACAACGGATTTTGATACAGATTTTTTTTAAAAGATAGTGTGATTCAAGATAAAGTTTGACATATAAAGCAAACGAAGCCATGACCAAAAGCTAGTATTATAATAAACCGATTGGACTCCGGCTGATTTCCCGACCAATTCCTATTATTAGAAAAAGCAACTTAAAGCTGAAATCGAAGGGTTCTTACCCTCTGTGGGTCAACACTAATCAAACTTTTACAATATTTGACAAGATTACGTACACGTACTACATTATATAGTGTATCCATAAAATGTTTTTATTTTATATTTATTTCTAGCCTGGAAAATCGAATATCTGGTTCGATTTAATAAAAATAATAATAACAAATAATTCAAGACGTATCACACAGCGCTATCTAGCCCCATACTAAGTTAAAGCATTTTGTTACATTTGTTTAAAAAAACATGAATATTAATTGCAAAAAACTTGCTTCAATTTTTTATGCGATTACCAAACTAATACCGTTTGAAGTTCGTAGGAAAAGAACTGGGTTCTTGGCAAATTTGTACACGAATGAAACCGTTTTATAAGCTGTGTCTACTCTTAGAAAAGCGCCTTCAAACCGAGGCTGTATTTTGCCTACATTGTGACAGGAATAAGCGTACCAGATAAATCTCATCAATGCCTCTGTGTCAGACGATGTTCCACTATTTGCAAGGCAGTGTAGCTACCGGACTGTACGGTGTATAGATTGGAGCTACCATGAGATGATGTTATAAGTACAACAAGTAATGATACTTGACAAGTGTTGATGGCTTGATAATGATAAACATTTTTATTAATAATTTGCCAGAATTATGTGTCATTACAATATTAATTACAATTCGATTTTATAACTTCAAAAATTTTATTAAAACTAAATGTTATAAATTCAATTTGACGAGATATTGTAATTAATTATTAATTTATTATTAATTAATTAGTTATTATGTGTCATTACAATATTAATTACAATTCGATTTTATTACAACTAATAAGAAACATTAAAATTGATAATAATTATAATGTATAATCAATGAATAATATATAAACAGTAAACACATGACATCATCATCATCAGCCCGCCATAGCCTACTGCTGAGCATAGACCTCTCTTCTTTTTAATTATCACGATCACGATTGATGTCACGCGAAATTCAATTCTATTCAATCCTAAACTATGTTAAGTTTTTACCTAAGTGAATAAACACTAAGGTAAAAACTTAACATAGTTTTAATAATAAACGTCTTTTTTTTTTTAAATTAATGGACTCTGCGGCACCGCCGCAATTTCGCCAATGTCACGTATAATAAATGTCGAAAATCTAAAACATAATAAATGTATGACTGATAAAGTCATGTAAGAAATTTACTTATCAATAAAAACTTTGACATTGACTGTTGCCAGAATTGCCTCTGTGTTTGCAATTTTGAAGTAGTTTTAATGTTTGAAATTTAAAAATAATATTGAGTACAACAAAATAACAAAAAATTAAGCTACACGGTTACACAAGTCAATAAATAATATAAATTGTCAATTTGAAAGTAAAATTAAAAAATACTAAAAAAAAATTAACCCACTTAAAAAGATCAATGGTAATACATACTAAACGCTAAAGCTAACAGCTGTTTTATTTGATAATCTCAACTACCTTATAAAACATAAATAACAGTTATTAATGAGTTGCAAAGTGAAACAGTTAGTTGTTATACAAAAAGGGCCGCTAGCTTGCTTTAAAAATAAACGTTAAAAAATCTGTGATCGTATATAGAGCAAGCCTGATACAGGAATGTACTAGAACCTAAAATATTGATTTTAAACAAGATAGGCTCACGATTGACTACAACTCGCCTGATGTTAAGCAACGTTGTAATGTACGATCTAGCGCGCTTGCCTAGAAGAAACCGATTCACTCTCGATTTGAAGACCGATAAATTATAGTTCGAGGGGAATAGGGAATCCGGCAAGGAGTTCCACAGTTTGCCAGTTCGCACGCCAGTCGAAGCAAAACGCTGGGTCTTTGGTACCATACCATAGTAGTCCCCTAAAGGTGCCTACATCGCTTCCTATCGGTTCCATTGAACACCATGATTACGCCCGCCGGCCGTCCCTTTGTTTGAGAATCTTGTCGCCATTTACGATTGGTGGAGCAACAATTTAATTACAGTAAAAGGCGAATTCCGCTGAGGACGAACACAAATAGCGTTTGTTATGCACTTTCTACTACAAATAAATCGGTCTAGTGATTGCTCAATTGATTGATTGATTGATCGATAAATTCTTTATTAAAACACCACATTCATAAAAAACAATACAAAAAAACATAGTCAATAAAATTTGCGTTTTAATTGGCGGCCTTATCGCTAAGAGCGATCTCTTCCAGGCAACCAATCTGGCAGGGATATAATCTTCAAATGAAATGAGTAGGACGAGGTGTTTAAGATATTAAATTAAAAAAAAAGATCAAAAAGTTTATACTACTTATATATGAATAAACATAAACAAATATTACAATAATATAGGTATATACATACATACACAATAATACATACATATTAATACAAAAGACAAAATAAAAACATATATAGCAATTTATGTCGGAACCAAAGAAGATAAATACAATTTTTTAACATTGTCAATTGATCGGTTTATTTGTAAGCTTACGTCTTACACGTAAAGATTAAGCTGGAAGAGATCACTCAAGGTGATGAGGCCGTTCTCTTGTACATACATCTAAAGTTACATTTTTAGTTATATTTTTTTGGTGTGCAATAAAGTTGTATTGTATTATATAAAGAAATTATATACATAAATGGCAGTTTATTTAAACATGTAAAGATATGATGCGCGCGAGCTCGAATACTTTCTCGCTCGCACACCAACTATCTGCTATGCTCATACAAAACCATGATTGGAGAATACGCGTGGCCTCGGATACTTTCTCGTTCGCACACTGACTACCTGTCTCACTCTACTCTTCAACAATTATGGATTCTGTTTAGAAAAGGCGCGGTGCAAAAAAAGCGGACTTCATCATTCGCAGCAGGCAGCGATACCTGATAGATAGCCAGATAGCAGTCGTCAAGTGCTCGTTTGGTAAAAGAGCGCGGACAGTCCTAGGCAGGCCACTCCTGAACCTATGCTAGGCGGGCACGATAGCCAGATAGCAGTCTGCCCCGAGGCTATGTATTGTTTTCTCGAAAGACCAGGTCGAGTGTGATGTACAAACCTTGATAAATGTAAACAATGTAATTATAATCTATGTTCTACAATAAATAATAACTACGGTTTTCACTTACGTGTAATTTCACATTAAAATTTGTTGCTTACGCGTTTCGGATTTAATGACACCCATCATCAAAACGTACGTTTTGAAACCGCGGCAGCGCGCTGTATTGATTAGTATGTATGTCTCACAAAACTTAATGCATACTAATACTAATATTATAAAGCTGAAGAGTTTGTTTGTTTGTATGTTTGTTTGTTTGTTTGAACGCGCTAATCTCAGGAACTACTGGTCCGAATTGAAAAAATATTTTTGTGTTGAATAGACCATTTATCGAGGAAGGCTTTAGGCTATATAACATCACACTGCAACTAATAAGAGCGAAGAAACAATGGAAAATGTGTAAAAAACGGGAAAAATTATTCACCTTTGATGGTTTCCGTTGCGTGCGCTGCGAAAACGGTTCAAGTCGTGGGTAACAGCTATAATTTATAAAGCTGAAGAAGTTGTTTGCAAAAATAAATATGATGCCCAAAATAACTATTCCACGCGGACGAAGTCGCGAGCACAGCTAGTAATGAAATAAATAAAAAGCCTAAAGCATTGTTCTTTGATTCAATAGCCAACTCTGGTGTCGTTTTCTAATCGTCCTAAGAGCCTCGACGTAGCTTAACAACTACAAATAGTAAAATAAACAAAACAACTATGATCAAATTACCAATTGCTTTAATCTAAATTGACGCTAAACAAAAACAAAAGACTGATAAGCATAAAATCGTTGATTTCGGATTATGTGAAAGAGATTTATATTTCTGTTCTCGCATAAAAACAAGAAACTTTGGTGTAGAGAGTTTGAAGAGTCTCTCTAGGGGCTAGCATTTTGTGAACTTATTTCTGCAAGAATTCGTCAATATTCTGTTTGTAACTTAGGGCGAAGACGCCCGAGAATAGATATCACGGTATTTCTATAACCACTCAACTGTTCAGCTAAATTTAAGAGCTTTTAGATCGTTTGGTCTGAAATACTATTCTATTTATTTAATTTTATAACACTTTACAACGTATAGGATGGCTTGAGTGGGGTCTTTTTGAGCGTTATAGCTAACAAGTGGGTGCTCGTGGCTTCGCTCTCATTAAGAAGTAAAACTTGCATCCCCACAGAAATCTAAATAACCTGTTTATTTAGATTTTTGTGTGCATCCCCTATTTCACCCCGTTAAAAGTGGCATTTCCAAAAAACCTTTGTTAGCGGATGAATATGTAATAAAATAACATCTACCTGCCAAATTTCAGCCCGATATGTTCAGTGGTTTAAGCTGTACGTTGATCACACTATGTCAGTCAGTCACCGTTGAGTTATATATATTTAGAAGACAACTATATCAGTCGGCTGCTCTTTCAAACATTCTCTTTTTTTACAAATATTCCTTCACAATAGTCGCTTTAGGTCACCCGGCGGTCAAACGCTACCAGTCCAGAGTAAACACAAAAAACATACACTGTCTCAGCTAATTCCCATATAAGCGTTCTACTTATTATCCTTAAGTTTATATTTATACGATGGGTCGCAATCTCAAACGGTGGATGGGACAATTATTTTTATCCCGTAACCCTCTTGTCTTTGTTCCGTTAAGGACCTCTTTGTGAGCCTGATTTCAGTTATATTTTAGTACATATATATGCTACTAATTCATATTTTTCATCCACATTACCGTGGAAGTGAACAATGTTGGTTTGTTGGTCTATTTATTCTTCTTTTACAACACAGTTTTTGGGATTGAAAAGTGTTATTTTACATAGACTAGAGTGGTGCTTAACATTAAGCAGGTTGTAGTCAAACGTAAGCCTATTTCGTGATCAAAAATTTGTTTTCCTTTATTAAAATGAATTAGTATTATGACCAATATCTGAAATGAATGATTTTGAATTTGAACTACATTTATTACACCAAGAAGCCCTTCGATCGGTTTGAGAAATCTCGACACCAGAGCTGGCCACTCTCTAATTACTAGTACATTATGTGTCCAACATTCGTGTTTAAATACATGTACAAACAGACAAACAGTCCATTGCAACATATAAATGTCAACACGGCCGCAACATTTCATTACATCGAACATGATTTATTAATTCGATACTAATTTATCGAATAAACGGCATCCTGAAAGCTATGAACGACAAACTACTTGTACACACTGTTCTGAAAACATAAAACATAAGTAAATAAAACAATTATACATTTCTATTAATATTTTTAAAAACACATTTACATCGGCTTCGTTAATAAAGCTGAAGCTATTAATATATAGGTAATAAAACTGAAGAGAATAAGAAACCTGTACATTGGAGACATCAAAAATAAATGCTTAGGTATACTTTAATAATAATTATCATTTACTTAAAAAAAACACATTTCTTGAACACTTTAAATCTATAACAGAACACGTTTCAGTAGCTTTAGAATTTTGGACTGTTTATCTGTTTGTTTATTTAAACGCCCATAACGCAAAAACGGCTGAACGGATCATCACGATTTTTGGTATGTAGGTAGTATGATATCTTGGAAGTGTCATAGGCTTCTTTTTATCTCAAAATAATGCGAGCGTAGCCGCGGGTTTCGACTAGTTATTAATAAAATATAGTTTTAGTTCAAAAGCCGCGTTAACCACGTGAATCCGAGATAAAAACTTACAATGTTAAATATGGTAATTCTGTATCATTTCAATTTAAATTAATTAATTTAAATTTAAAACACACACAATCACAAACATTCGCCATTATAATATTCCTGAATATAAGAATCATTCTATTAATCAGCTTTACTCTTAGGTAAAAATATGAATGTGACAGAAATGATTTTATTTTAACAACGTAGGTAGCGGTTCATGGATACATGAATGTTTAATCGGATTATTCCACATCCGTATTATTAATTAAAATTACTCTAATAATAAACAACGTATTTTTCCTTGCGCAAAGGATTTCTATAGCAATCCAGCGTGGGAATGCAGCCAGCGTTCTTGGCTCCATACCACATGTAGATGTTTTAAATTTAGGTTAAATGTACATACTCTTATTTAGTTAATTAGTGTATATATGTGTATATATTGTTTAATTATATTTTATTAAAGCCATGATTATTAAATTTGACGTTTTAAACGAATTAATATTGTTATACATAAAAGAAACCTCGATAAACTGTCGACACCAGAGTTAGCCACTCTCATTCGATAAGAAGAAGAAGATTGTGATACATTTTATGAATACAAAAAAATCTCCGCGCTGCGCACTATGCACTGCAGTAAGCCATTTGAAAACATTGATTTAGTTAAAAGCTTTGTTTTAAATGTCCTATTTTGAAAAGGATTTTTATTTTTGCCGAGGGTGGTGGAAAGTGGGTCAGTCATTTATTGAAAACAGAATGGAGGGACGCGGGTCCATTTCCGAGGACTAATGCAGTGATAAAGTCCGGTCCCCAAACGGGAAGATTTTGGAATGTTACGGCAATATGTATTTGCAGTGAAGGAGAAAGCATAAAAAAAATATCTCTCTTGAGTCGTATTTCCACATGACTGAGGGTCATGACTCCCCCGGAGAATTGATTCATTGGGGGAGTTCTATTGGGCAGATACATCGTGGTGGGCGCCCAGGTCCTTCCACGGAAGACACATGTCCTCGGATATTGTGGTCCTCAAGCATGTCGGTTTCCTCACGATGTTTTCCTTCACCGTTAAGCGAGTGCAAATCCACACATAACTTGAAAACAAGTCATTGGTGTAGGGCTGGAACATATTTGAGGACCACAATATCCGAGGACATGTGTCATCCGTCGAAGGAACTGGGCGCCCACCACGATGTATCTTCGCAAGAAAACTCCCCTAACGAATTTTCCAGAGGAGTCACGACCCTCAGTCATGAGGAAATACGAATCAAGAGGTACTCTTTAAATGCGCTAGTTTCCACTAGCTCTGTATACGAACCAGTTTAATCTAAAACCGGAAAATGGTTATAATTTAACTGGTTGATCCGATTTCGAGCAGACTGTCATAGAACCAGTCAAATGAATCATTCTTTTTTGCTACAAATTATATTTGGACAGTGATTTAAAATTGTGAAGAGGTAAAGCCAGTTTAAAATATTTTAACATTTTATATTTAGTACATTCCAATCAAAGCGCCTCCATTTTGAATTAATTCAAAACAGATTAATGTACCGGCCGAGTACAGTTGGCAAAAAAACCGGTTGTTAACATTTTTTACATCGAATAAATGTTTGATAAAGTTTTCTTTTATCCTTGCGTTGCCTTCATACAACTTATTTAAAAAAAGAAAAAGTGTGTGTATGATATTTAATTTACCATTCTTAAACTACTGTACCCTATTTTTATGAACATATATTTTCACAGGTATTTTATTCTATTGTTTTTTTTTAACATGGAATAGTGTGACTACAGCCGCTTTGTTGTTAAGCACCAATGAACTCAAAGATGTGGAACGCTTGTCCAGATGAAACCTATTTATTCTGGATTTGAAGACCCCTGAGTTATAATTTCTGGAAACAAAACTCCAAGTAGAGAGTTCCATAGTCTCGCTGTCCTTACTATGAAGGAAGAAACAAAACACTTCGTGCGAGTCTATAGTTAAAATAATATATTAAATAATTCTATAGTTTACAGTTAATTAACGAATCATTTCTGCAGGGGAGTCACGACCCTCAGTTATGAGGAAATACGACTCAAGAGAGAGAGATAGTTTACAATAACGCATAGAATTTCGAACACATACGACTACTTTAAACGCAACACAGTATGTACAGTGTAAAATACTGTATTAAATATTACCATCGCAAATAAATTTAATTAAATAAATATTTGAAGTAAAGGTCCTTGTTTTGCCGACTCTACGTCATAAGATTCAAATTATTACACTCATTATGATAGGCACAAGCTTTGGGAGCGACAAAAGATGCTAAGCTAAAGAAAATGACAACCCCTTCAAAATTTGTTCCAAAGAGTTTGCATTAAATATTTTATAAGAAGTTATTATTCTTGGCAGAGGAATGGAATGAAAGTGATGAGATTTCTATGTATTATGTAAAACTAGTGGAAGTTTGTGCTGTTAAAATTATTTCCCAGTAATATGAAGTCTTCTTCTTCTTATCGAATGAGAGTGGCAACTCTGGTGTCGAGAGTTAATCAAGCCGCCTTAAGGGCCTCTGACATGGCTTAACGACTGCCGTACTAGACAAACAGCCGGAACCTACAATTTAACGTGTCATCCGACCCACGGAAGCGCCCAAAATGGATTGCTATTAAGTAGTATATATGAATGGAATAAATATGAAGTAAATAATAGACTTAAGTTTTATAATAAATTTGTATTTTACTTTACAAATTCTCAATTGGTTATTAGCTTATTTTTTGTGAGCTTTAAAAGCTTTTCTATGTCTTAAAATAAAAATAAAATAAAAAATAAAAATAGCCTTTATTTCAGATACACTCAGTTGATTATTACAATAAAATACTTTAAATGTCACTTTAGAATTTCAATAAATGGGAATAAGAGGTAATTTAAATTTTTTAAACATGTCACAATTCAACACAATACCACTAATAACACTATGCAGAAATTATCAATGTGTTTAGGTAAGGTTAAATTAAGTACATTTGTCGCCTCTCTGGCGTAGGCCTCCCCCAGTTTAGTCCACTGTATTCTGTCTCTTGCAAGTCTTTTCCACTCTTGCCCGTGTCTCTGGGCGAACACATCCCATCGTCTATATGGCCTGCCTCTCTTGCGTGAGTCGCTTCTCGGGATCCATTCAATTACCTTTTTTGTCCATCTATCATTCTTCATTCTACAAACATGTCCAGCCCAGTTCCATTTCAAAGTTCTTATGGTTTTTACTATGTCTCTTAACTTTGTCTTTTGTCTGATTTTCTTATTGCTAATTCTGTCCGATAGTCTTATTCCTAGCATACTCCTTTCCATCTTTCTCTGATATATGGCTAGTTTCTTCTCTTCTTCTTTCCTTAACGCCCATGTCTGACAACCATATATCAGACAAGGTAATATTGCAATGTTGTAAACTTTACTTTTAATGGCAATATCAATGTCTTTACATTTCATAATCTCCTTGAGACTCCAGTACTTTTTCCAAGCCAGTCCGATTCTTCGATCTACTTCTTTTTCTGTCAGGTCTTTGAAAGCCATCGATTGCCCCAAGTAGGTGTATTCAGTCACATATTCTATATCTTCATTGTCTACTGTTACTTTAGCCCGTCTCCCGTTTGTCATTATTTTAGTCTTTGATGGATTTAGTGATAGTCCGACTTTTTTACTTTCTCTTGCGAGGTCTATTATCATGCTTTCTATTTTTTGTGGGGTTTCGGCAAAGATTGCAATGTCGTCGGCGAAACGTAGGTGACTTAGCTGTTGTCTATGTCTTATCAATATATTATTGAATAATGTTGTTTTTAATCATTTTGGACTCAAAATTATTGATGATGGGTTTTGCTTTAATTTACATTTCTCCATAAATTTTATTCAAATTAATACAGCATTTGAATGTTGCTATTCATACATACTGCTTGATAGTAATTTTCATTTATATGATATACTATAGCTCATTTATTTGAAAATGAAAACGAAAATTATTTATTATGTACAATAGTAGTTTATGCAACTGTCATATAATGAAGGGTATTAAAACACGAATGTGAGTTTATGAAACGAGCGCAGCGAGTTTCATAACAGTAACGAGTGTTTTAATACCCGTGTTATATGCTGTTGCATACACTACTTTATCTACACTAATGTTGTAACATTTTAACTTTTAATTTAATTAATTAAATTCACGCGTACGTGTATTGTCACAGTGATTTTGCCGCCATTAAAATCTAACCAATGAGAGCGCAGCTGTGCGCCAATCAGGTTGGTCGCGTTTTATCGATGTTATAATGAGCTATTACGATATCGATGTAGATATTATACCATCATGTGAAATTGCTTAAATTGAGTGTTTTGTTGTCTGCGCTATAACAGTAATTATAAGTCAAGTATTGGAAACATAAGTAGAATGTTACAACATTAGTGTAGATAAAAATATATATGATATACTATAACTATTGTAACTATAGTCTAAAAAACCTATTCGACTGCAAGGTACACGAAAAAAAACAGAAAATTCTGTCTTCGACTCGAGAGTGAACCGCTTTCTTCTAGGCAAGCGCACTAAATCGTAGATTGCTTAACATCAGGCGAGTTGTAGTCAATCGAAGGCGTATTTAGTTTTTAAAAACATACCATATTCCTATCAGTATTCATAGATTTATATACTAGTGGACACCCGCGGCTTTGCTCGCATTATTTCAGGATAAAAAGTAGCCTATGACACTCAGAGTAGACTTCATACTATCTACATTCCAAAAAACATGATAATCCGCTCAGCCATTTTCGCGTGATGAGCGTTTAAATATACAGACAAACAGAGGCACAGATAAACATACAAAAGTATCTCCAAGCAACTTTTTTTTTAATATCTTCAATGGTCAGACTTTTGACCTTCCAAAGCTATATTATATGTATAGGTAGATATATTACAAAACCGTTTACCGACAGCCTAGGCGCTTATTACACAAATATCAATGCCATATAGACATATAACTTCTTACAATGAATTGATTCTCAATCAAGTCCTGCGTCTCTTTCACACCAGCCTAGCCAGAGCGAGAGAGTAGATACTTTCATACTCGTCTGTTCAAACCGAAGAGGTTAGGAGTTTTCATCAGAAATTGATGCTCGCAATCATATTGATTGAATTTCAACTTAGTGAAAGTTTTTTCACTTGCTTGGATTAGAAGAAATTGAATTGTGTGTGGAGCTGATATGTTTATTTTCGGATTTATATATATCTTTTCAGATCTATCATTATTATAAAGCTGAAGATGTTCTCAAATCTGTAGGTACATAGAAGATATTGGAAAAAATATTACAGAAATCGTTTCAGAAGTTTTATAGAATTTATGGCTGTATGTCGGTTTATTTAAACGCTCATCATGATTGAACGGCTCAACAGATTCTCATGATATTTGAGTAATTCAGTAATTTGTTTATACTTATAAGAGTGGCAAACTCTAGTGTCATAGTTTTCAATCCGCCCTTAAGGACTCTGAAATAGCTTAACGACTGACTTACTATGACTAACAGCCTGAGCTTACAATTGAACGTGTCATCCGACCCACGAAAGAACCCAAAATGAAATAAATAATAACATTTGAGTGGCGAACTAATAATGAAGTAGAGTCAACTGCAAATCAAATTAAAATGTTTTCTGTAAACTAATTATTAATAAAAACACAAGTATGACGAAACTTAGAACATACGATTGATTTCATATGAATGTTTAACACTCTGGTTTACAGAAATGCCATCCGACAGGCTGTAACGAAAACGCACGCGAACGCACGTGAAACGCGAATCTATTTCCATTATATTTATTTCCGTACCCAAAGGGTAAAACGGAAAACGGAACCCTATTACTAAGCCTCCGCTGTCTGTCTGTCTCCAGGCTGTATCTCATAAACAGTGATAGCTAGAAAGCTGAAATTTTCACAAATGATATATTTCCGTTGCCACTATACCAACAACGACTAAAAGTTATAAAAAAAAATTAAAGGGGGTCCCCATACAATAAACGTGTTTTTTTCGTATTTTTTTGCTCAATATTAAAAACGGTAACAGGTACACGCTTCAAATTTTCACAGAATATTTATTTGTATTACCTTTCAAAATAAATAATTAAATAACAATAAAGTAAATATTAAAGGGGGCTCCCATACAATAAACGTAATTTATAAGCAATTTTTACTCGATCTTAATAAATCGTCGGCCGCCCTAGGGCGGCTTGATGAACTCTCGACACCAGAGTTGGCCACTCTCATTCGATAAGAAGAAGAAGCTATCCAATTGCCAATGCTCCAGTTTAAATTTAACACAATGTATCTATCCAATATTGCAAGTTGGATACCGAATTCGAAAACTACGTCAGATAAACTCGGCGAGATCTAGAAATAGTGGTTACAATGTTGCACGTAGGTACTATTCTTTTTGTGCAAAGTGGTATAAAACGCCCGCAGGTCAACTGATTGAGTTATACTTACGCGATCATCAGTTTTTGGTCGATAGGAGTGATCTTATACAGGCATTTACATTGAGACGCTTTCTTTGATCGTATGACAAATATAATATATATTATTTAATACCGGCTGACGATGATATATCCAACTCAGGAGATTTTACTTTGCAAAGAAGTGTGTAAAATGAGGAATATAGGTACGTACTGTAGATTAATATGAAATGACTTTAAGGCCACGATATTTCACCCGAAAACGCTTTTCGCTTGGAAAAATGCTTACAGTTGCTTTTTCGCATGCAACTCCACGCCGTATTAACATGAAAGCAAGGGCGAGCATCGCGCGCATAGCTCCGGCCGACGAGTCTTGTCCACACGCAAACAATTTTGCACAAATTGAGCAGTTTTGCAGACGTTTTTGACGAAATAATATCATATAAAATCAGCAATTCAGAATATTCTATTTATACTTTTCTACTCCTCTAAATAATAACATTACCTTTTAGATATAATGAAATTGGTTTAAATTTCTGTACAACTTTTAGAAAAAAGGTGAAAAATATATTATTTCAAAACAACTATTTTTCAAGAAATAAAACTATCGAGCGAGGTATACCTAATCGTGTTTTGGGGTTTTTTGTTGTCTTAACACTGAATTAAAATTATATAAACTGAAAAAAAATTTGCTCTATCTTTTGTATATGTTACGGTAAATGTGGATAATGCGGTAATTATGTATAATTACCGGTAATTATGCATAATTACCAGTGCTCTCGGTAAAAGTGGTAAAAACTTTCGAATTAATCACATTTACCGGTAATTATATATAATTACCATACCCCTTTGGTAAATGTAGTAAATAATGAAATCAAACATCAGAATCAAAATACGAGTATAAATAAAATAAATAAATCGCACGAGTAGAGGTTCGGCAAGGAGGCACCGTTATACATTAGAGGTTCCAAAGACTCCCCCTGAATTGGGAATGTCCATTTATTTTAATTTTATGTAATCTCAAAACCTTCTCGAGGAATAAGGTTATTGATCACTACGTCTATAATTTAAAATTCCAAAATAATCACGGATTATTATTATTTCGAGCTTTTATTTAATGCCCTTCACCTTAGATGACGTCATTATTGGATGAATGAGAAATAATGCCTTAGCTTAAAAATTAAAAATTTCAAATGATTGTCATCAATCAATGTCAATTGTTTAAAAACATAAACTCGTAAACATGTCCCATTACAAAAATGCAAAAATATATAAAAAAATAACGTTGCTTAACATCAGGCAAGTTGTAGTCAAGCGTGAGCCTATTTCATGTAAAAAACTCTAGTTTTAATTATACATACTTAAATTTGGTTACAAACAAAATTAGTCAAAAAATAATACTTCAAATATCAAGAGATCAAACCTTCTGTTTGGTTAGCAAAACATAAAATATATTCTTATTAAATAAATTTATTTATATAATGTATTAGTTAGTTGGTGACATTTTTGTACTAGCTTAGTGTCGCCATCATTCGGTATCTATCTAAGCTCACGCTTGACTACAACTTGCCTGATGTTACGCAACGTTATAATCTACGATCTAGCGCGCTCGCTAGAAGAAACCGGTTTACTATCGACTTGAAGACCGACTAATTATAATTCAGGGGAAGTCTTTGGAACCTCAAATGTATAACGGTGCCTCCTTGCCAAACCTCTACTCGTGCGTATTTTTATTTTATTTATACCTGTATTTATTCTAATAAACATTTTGAATCTGATGTTTGATTCATTATTTTCTACATTACCAAAGGAGTATGGTAATTATATATAATTACCGGTAAATGTGGATAATTCACTACATTTACCGTGTGCGTTGGTAATTATATATTATTACCGGTAATTATACATAATTACCGATTATCCACATTTACCGTAACATATATACTTCTATTTTATTTGATTTTTATGAAATGTCGATTTCACATAGCACCCCGTCTTAATGATATATTCAAAGTAACTAATAGTGTCAATAAATTATTTTATAATGGTAGTATTATAATCATATTATTCAGTCAGTGTTTCTTGTCAATTGTAAGCAGTGCGATCGTAACTTCAATAATACTATAAGCAAACACGCAATCTTCTTTTCATCGAATGAGAGTGGCCAACTCTGGTGTCGAGAGTTTATCAAGCCGCCCTGACTAAGGGCCTGTGACATGGCTTTACGACTGCCGTACTAGACAAACAGCCGGGACCTACAACTTAACGTGTCATCCGCCCGATCTTTTTTGATAATTCTCGTTACATAAAATCTCTAGGTACATCATTTAGGTATACTAATAGTGGGAACACAAACATTGGGCTATTAATGCAGGTAAAGCAAGTAATTTCTACTTGAAAAACCCTTTACTTTCGAAAATTAATTGCCTACGGTGTGTATTCAATGCGAACCTACCACATATAACCAGAGAAAATAATAATATGCTAAAAGCATAGCTACATATAAAAAAAACAAAAGATAACCAAACGTTTATTGTGTCAGATGGTTTTTATTTCAGCCTGAATCCCAACATTATTTTATCCCGTTTAACTACCCTTACCTTTTTATCATTACCACTTTTGTCTCCAAAAATCGTCGTTAAAATTATGAATAATTCAAATCCTGTGTACCACAACCTAAACCAGCATACTTGGCTTTAAAATTCTGTTTCCTGTGTGTGATTTTTTGAGCACCGCCACCTAGTGGCAAGTGCCTCAAATGTTTCAAGCGCGACTGTAGCAAACGAGAAAATGGTGAAAAGTTTGCTGAATCCTGAAACATACCGGTTGCTTTACCGTCAGTGGCGCCACTAGTATGCATATGTAGGATTGGAACCAAGTAGAAAATAGCATGGCTACAACCGTAGCGCTTTATGAAGTTTACGATAGATGGCGCTAGTTAACACAACCATAATATAGATAATTACTGATATCTCAACTCAACTGTGCTAACCAGCACAGTGCTGTGGCACTTTGGTTTTGAAATACAAAACTCGAAGTGTCAAATCATCTAAAATGGTCAATTATGACACACCAATATTAATAAACTAGTGGACGCCCATGGCTTCGCTCGCATTATGTAAGGATAAAAAGTAGACTATGACACTCTTAAGACCTTATACTACCGTTCAACCCTTTTAACGTGATAAACAGATAAATAATTTAAAAACTTCTACTTAAACAGTGATCTGTTATAGATTTAAAGTTTAGTAACACAATCAATTTTTTTGAAAATTTCTTATATTTACACTTTTGACCCTCTTCAGCTTTATTACATAAATAAATGTTTCAGGACATATCACACAGCGCCATCTAGCCCCATACTAAGCTTACGCTTGTATCATAGGTACTAGATAACGGATATAATACAAAATATACTTTTCTTTTGTAAATACATGTATAAATAGATTATTGATTTAAACAAAACTGTATTAAAGCGACAAATATCTACTTGTACAACATTACTACCCTGACAGCCGGTGTTTTTCATAAATATTTTACACGATATGACATTAGTAAATAATTTACTTTGGGAAAAAGTACACCTTACAGGCAATTTACTGTAAATTGCCTGTAAGGTGTACTTTTTCCCATACATTATACATCCATAATGATGTAAAATGATGTGTAAATATTTGAACAAAGTGGATCAAAAGAACGGTTTCCACTTAAAGAATACCTTGACCTTGTAAAATGAAGCACTTTACTTAAATTAAGTATTTAAATTATTGTCGATTCTTTCACTGCAATTTATGTCAGTTAAGTTTTTGGTCGTAGGTAAAAGAAACACGTTGCATTCTCTTGATGTTCTTTCAATGAAAACAGGGTAAATAATTATCTTCTATCTATACATATAATAACGCTAAAGCTGAAGGAATCAACAATCTGTTCAAAGAAACACTTACGTACATAGAAGACACTAGGAAAAAAATGTTTCGTTTTTTATTTATCGATGTTTTAGCGGTTTTATAATTTTTGACTGTTTATCTATGTCTCAGTTTGTCTGTTTATTTAAACGGTCCCAACGCAAAAAACAGCTGAACAGATAATCATTATTTTTGTTATGTAGGTAAGTATGAGGTCTAAGGAGTGTCAGATGCTACTTTTTATCCTAAAACAATGCGAGCAAAGCCGCCAGCGTCCACTTGTACGTAAATAATAGCAAATAATGGTTAATAATTTTTTTGTATTAACGGTCAAAGCTTACATGTTTTCACGTCGTTATTTCATCATCGTAATCAGGTTACTGAGACCCACTGCTGGGCGTAAGCCTCCTTCCTCTTACGCCTATAATCCCTGTCTTGCGTTGTTCTTGCCCAGATGATTGATACTTTCAGACTTTCCAATTTCATCCATCTACCTTAAAAATATATTACTAGAAAAGTAATTAAAACAATATTGAGTTGAACTCACATGGCGGTGAAGGAAAACATCGTGTGGAAACCGACATGTTTGAGGACTACTATATCTGAGAACATGTGTCTTCCGAGGAAGGACCTGGGCCACTACGATGTATCTGACCAAGAGAACTCGTTTGATTATTTAATTCTGCGGGAGGTCATTTACCTCAGTCAAGAGGAAATACGACTCAAAAAGAGGTCCTGTTTCTAAACAGATACATAATGCTTGAATCAGAATTTATATAAACACATCATCGTACTCCAACTTAATGTACAATCATTCCTTCACCATCCAAGCCATCCAATTGTGGAACATGTTGCCATTGCCTGTTAGGCAAGCTAAGTCCTTAAGCATATTCCAAAAGCTAGTGTATCATCATTACTTATCATCCATATAGTATTATGTATTGTATTGTATTGTTTATTATTATTTATTAGTGTATTATCTGAGTTTGTATTGTGTTCTTTCACTTATTTATTTATTTACGTATTCTTGTACACCGCCTATTTAAGATTCTAAATCCTGTTCATCCAAAGGTTGTCTGGAAGAAATCGCCTAAGGCGATAAGGCTGCCCAATGTGCATTAAATTAGTTTTTAAATTTATTTTTATTATGTTACTTCTTTGGTGTGCATTAAAGACATATCTTATCTTATCTCAGATTTATCACATTGACCTGATTCCGTATAAAATTGACCTGCAAATTTCTAATAAATTCATCCCCACGTTCATTTAAGGCACAGAGATGGAGAATCAAGGAAAATAACAGAAATTATTCTTCGTTCATATTTACCGAGATGTAGCAAATTTTAGTGATATATAATAAAGTATGTTAAAATAATAATGAAGTGTATAAATATTGCTTAAAACATTAAAATTCAACAGCTGGAAGTAGTCCCAAAAAATGCTCATTCACTTTAATATCCAAAAATAGAAATAAAATACCACCATATTTGTTACTCAAATATTTAATAATTTGGCATTTGGTTCTATGATGGAGTTTTTAAATTATATATATATTAATTATTATATGACATTGTTAAGTGTTTGTAAATATTGTGAATGTAAGGTATTTGAGTATGAAATAATTAATGTAATTGGTTTTGACCGTTTTAATTATTATTAAATAAATAAATAAATAATTAATATATAAATTATTAATTTAAGGATAGATATATTTTTCAAGTTATGTGTTGACGCTCATATTTCAGTGGCTTAGATTAGGATGATGAATGACGTACCTTAATTTTTTATGGCTAATTATTCCATTTTTATATAGGTATGTATATATTATGTTCAACAATAAAAACTACCTTCTCACAGATATACAGTATACATTTATTCACCAAAACATCGACTCAAACTAACTTTCATATTTTTCTATGATTATAATAACAAATGAACATCCACATTGGGCTACCCAATGTGGATCTTCATTTGGTTATTACCATACCCTCAAAAACAGGACGCTATTCAGAACGAAGACAGCTTCGGTTGTCAAACGTAGACACCGAACTAGCGCAAATAGCAGGCAGCGTGGCGCCCTCAGGGTATTCCACGAGTAAGGAGAGGGGTAACCGTGGAGAGGGGGGAGGGGGCAGTTGGGCGAGATAAGGGAAGTAGAGGATGATACTATACAGCAGTCAGCAGTGCGGCGTCGACTGCCGTAAGCGACAGACGCCCGCACGACCAACCCTCGTTTCTAGGTCGTACCCTGTCTTGACATGGATATACTTGGCAACGACATGTGCTTAGGCAGTCCGTAATGCCAAAGCTCTAAAAATAGCCCAGGGTTCGTGATGAATATGCTAATTTTGATCCGCAAACTTATGCAGTTGGTTTTATGGGGTAGATTTTCTGTTTGAAATATTGTATTGAGAGATTTTTTTTGTTCACTGGTTAATAATTAGTTGAGTACTCATGTAGTAATGTATATATATAAATGTCAAAATATTTGATTGAAATTAGTTGAGAAAATACTTTATTTATTGCCGCGAAATTTAAAAAATACTTCTAATTTCTTTAACCGTTTGGTATAATAACTATTTTTCTCAAACGAGACTATGTAAACATTCCTTCAGGTGCTTGGCGACACTTCTATATGAAGACCAAATGATAACAAAACAATAAAGAATTAATAATTATTCCTGTTCCATACCTGTAGACCGCTTATTATGCCCCCATACGTCACTAATATTATAATGAAAATAATTAATTCATTTGGAGAAAAAAAACAACTAACTAATCAAGCCTAGCTATCTGTTTTTTTTTTTTGCCTAAACTGGAATAAAAATAAATATTATAAACAGATTTTTATTTCACTCAATACCCCTGAATTTGTATTTATTTTATTGAGATATTACTTTTAATAATCACCCGATGTAATCTTAACTTCTTATTGTATACTCACATTTGACGAAATCTACTATTAACTTTAACTGTCTGTCATAACTTTATGGTTATACATACATTCATATATATATATATGTGTATATTTTTACTAAAACGGGTTTACACTAATAATAATATTGTGATACTTAAATATCAAGCCTAATGAAAAATCCATTTATTTACTGTTATTGTAGATAAATGAAGTACGTTTAGTTATTTTTCCACTTGTTAAATTGTGTTATTATTATAGTAACAAGTGGAAAAATAACTGAACATGCTACAATTAACTACTATAAATAAATAAAAGAGTATCTCTAGAAAATTGTAAAAATTACCATTAAAGCTGAAAATGGAAATTATTATGCTCTTAAGGCTTTTCTAAAGTCTACAAAAAGGAAATGCATATCCTCTAAGACAGAATAGTGTCGCATTGCAAAATGAAGGATTTCGAATAGGCTCTATTATCGAACGCACTCCTTTGATATTCTACCCTATGTCTGAATGAGAAGGGGGTAGGACCCAACACCGTCGCAGTGAACGCCAGAACGGGGTTGCCCTATTTAAATTTACCCCACTGGACCGGAAAACTGGCACAGGCCGATTGCCATCTCTCCCACCTCGGAACAGGCAGATTATTTGGTAAAATTTGTACTCTTTGCGGAATGAAGCGATGTTTCATTTATACTTTTTTTTTTATATCGCTTACTTTATTGTAGATTAAGATTGTGATAACATGTACTAAATGATGCTTATTTTGTGTTGTTGATAGCATTTTAACAATGAATGAAAATGTATATTGTCATTTATCCTGATAAAAAATAGGACCAATTACAATTGTTATTTTAATGCAGTGTTTAGTTTTCATACATTTCTGATTACGTAATATTTATAATACTTACTAATAAAACCAGACTTGTATAAAATGAAGCTTATTATTAGTAAAAGTCAACCTGTAACCAATCATATTAGAAGATATGATTATATAGTTATACAATACTTCTGTTGTTCAAGCTGTGTACACATGTTTTGGAATTTGTTCTGGACCAAAACCAGTTTTGAATGTATTTTTAGTTTATTTGGGAACACATTCTGTTTTGTGTACCATTATAAATAAATAAATAAATCAAATAAATAAAAAACTTTGTAACTAAATAACCACCTCCTGTTTGTACTGTTGATTTAAATTCTTTCTTAACGCTCAAATCTAAAGCCAATATGGACGAAATTTGTCTTGCACATCAATTTAATCCGTGACACCTAAACTATTTAACCCCGATTAACTCGAGTAAAACCGCGGGGCGCCGCTAACCTATACATAATAATAAAACTGTCAAAATGTAGTAACACTAAAAGTGGTCTAAATTATTCTATCAAACATAAATCACTGCAATAAACATCTAAACAGCTTGAATAGGATTGTCTGTAGTATTGAAAAGGTCGACTTCCGTAGTCTTTCAGTGAACTTAAGCTCAGTTCTCAAAACTGGGACCAGATAAAGTTCTCGGAATGAACCGGGAAAGTTCAATGTAATACGCTGGTCCCATTTACTTGTTACCTATATATCTACTTCTTATCGAATGAGAGTGGCCAACTCGGGTGTCGACAGTTTTTCAAACTGCCCTAAGGGCCTCAGACATGGCTTAACGACTGCCGTACTAGACGAACAGACGGTACCTTCAATAAAATTAAATCATATAACAAAACAAGTAAATTTTAGAAATGTTGTCTGTTTAACCGTTTATTTAAACGCGCATCACGCTAAAACGGCTGTATGGATTATTATGATTTTTGGTAGTAGGTAGTATGAGATCCTGGCCACAGGCGTCTACTAGTCTTCTTCTTATCGAATGAGAGTGGCCAACTCTAGCGTCGAGAGTTTATCAAGCCACCCTAAGGGCCTCTGACTTGGCTTAACGACTGCCGTACAAGACAAACAGCCGGGACCACTACTACTAGTAAGAAACTATTTTAAAAGCGCTCCTAGCTCAACGCACTGCAGATTCTCAGAATTACCCGTGACTAATTGACTATATAGTTATGAATGAAAGCGAGTAACAACAACGTATTTCTTTCTTTCTTTCTATTTATCAGTATTTTAGATGTTACACTAATACACTGGCTTTCTTATAAAAATATACATCGTTGATTCTGAAAGGTATTATTTTCGTCTGTTCCGTATATTTTAGTTAGATAGATAGATATATAGATATATCTAAATATATAAAACTCAAAGATGACTGACTGACTGACTGACTGACTGATATAGTGATCTATCAACTCACAGCCCAAATCACGGGACGGATTGGGCTGAAATTTGGAATGAAGGTGGATGTTTTGACGTAGGTATCCCCTAAAAAAGAATTTGTGGAAATGCCACTTTTAAAGGGGTGAAATAGGGGATGCAAGTTTTACTTCTTAATGCGAGCGAAGCCGCGAGCACCCATTAGTTAGTAATATAGTTCCGTATATTAGTTATATAGTTCCGAATATAAGTGATAAAGTCCAATAAAGGAAATGATAAACTTCTCCATTTGAATTATCCCCTCCTTGCGACGTATTCCTTATACTCAGAGTCGTGACTCCCACGTAATTTTACTCATTAGGAAAATTTTCTTGGTCAAATACATCCTAGTGGGCGCCCAGATCGTTCCACGAATAATTCAGTAAAAAATATTTTCTAAACTGAGCTGGAAAATAACTTTAGTGCGGGTTTAGCACTCGGCAAATCACTTTAACTACATAGAATAAAGCAAAGTCTCTTCCGCATCTGACTGTATGCATGTACACTTCGATCGATTGTTGATCGAAGCATGTACACTTAGATTAGACTGGCCTGTTAGCTTAGTTGGTAGTGGCTCTGCCTTCTAATCTAGAGGTTGCGGGTTCGATTCCCGCCTGACACAAGTATTTATGCATTTTAAAAATGTATAATTTCTTGTGTTGAGTCTGGTTGTTTGTATGGATAATAAGTATTTACAAAAGAAAAGTATATAAGTATTATATCCGTTATCTAGTACCCACGACACAAGCGTTTGCTTAGTGTGAGGCTAGATGGCGCTGTGTGCAATGTCCCGAAATATTTATTTATTTATTTATTATTTATCTTTAAAACTACACCACGGATTTTATGCAGTTTATATGTATAAAACGCGGACATAAGCTAGTAACTCACAAAAAAATGTACATATAATGCAACTGTAATATGTGCCCGGGTTTAGATTCGTAGCAAATCGGAGTTCCGATGACCTCGAGTGACCCACTTCCAGCCAGACAGGTGAGGTCCAACATCAGGTTTATACAGACTTATATCTATATAGATTTATTTTGAAGCGACGTCGACAAATATTTGACATTAACTTAAACTTTTATTGAGCGAAAATAATCACAACCGGCAGGATTTGAACCTGCATATTTCTGCTACCGTAATATGAAGGTTCGAATCCTGCCGGTCATGATTATTTTTGATCATCTATACTTACTAATATTATAAAGCTGAAGAGTTTGTTTGTTTGAACGCGCTTATCTCAGGAACTATTCTATAGGTGCGAATTGAAAAATTATTTTAGTGTTGAATAGACCATTTATCGAGAAAGGCTTTAGGCTATATAACATCACGCTGCAACTAATAGGAGCGAAGAAACAATGGAAAATGTAGAAAAAATGGGGTAAATTATTCATCTTTGAAGGCTTCCGTTGCGTGCGCTGCGAAAACGGTTTAATATACAAAAAAATATGTATGAAAGAATTATTCCTCTTAAAATAATCTAACAAAATGTCTGCAACAGTATATGTCTATCTTTTAAGATTAATTGACTAGAACCGTTTTTATGATAATAACTATTCCACGTGGATGAAGTCGCTGGCACAGCTAGTTTTCCAATAAAAGTTTATGTTAAACAACCATATTGCGGGTTTAGCACTTGAAAAGATAACTCGTATTTGGCCATTGATTCGTTTTGGTGTAAATCATGTTTTTAGTATTGGAAGAAATTTGTGTAACCATAATCATCTGTTTGAAGTTACTGTGTACCTAAAGCATACTCAATTTAAAGCTATTTCCTATTACCTACCTAACCATTACTCTTATAAAAATAAGAATGGCTAAAATATGTGCATAGCTATTTGTACTTACCTACAATCCGTACCTTATGTAACTACCGTGCAACTAAGAAAATAGAAAGTAGTAGTCCATCGTTGACTGGCCTGTTAGCTTAGTTGGTAGTGGCTCTGCCTTCTAATCTAGAGGTCGCGGGTTCGATTCCCGCATGACACAAGTATTTATGTACTTTAAAAATGTATAATTACTTGTGTTGAGTCTGGTCGTTTACATGTATAATAAGTATGTATTTACAAAATAAAAGTAGGTATATAACTATTATATCCGTTATCTAGTACCCGCGACACAAGCGTTTGCTTAGTGTGGGGCTAGATGGCGCTGTGTGCAATGTTCCGGAATGTTTATTTATTATTTATTTATATCATTCAAAACTTCGTCCAATTCAATAAGATGGAACATTAAACCAAGAAATATCAAATTTCAGTCCTTATATTATGATGTAGAGGGTGCAAATAAATATAACAATAACAATGTGATTAATATCTTTTCAATATTATTTATTTCATTTGCTCAGGCGTTTTGTTTACAAACAAACCAGTCCCTAACTATTTTATTCCGTTTAAGTTAATGTCTTATCGTTTTAATGCAGTAATTAAGAATTGTCTATTTATACTCCTGATCTATTAGCCATTATAAATAAGTAAAAAATTACAATTCAACATATTCAGTTGCATAAATCCAATATGGCCGCTGCAACAAAATGGCGGTTCACACATTTTTTAAAACTGTTTCAAATGAGAACGCTTGCCTGAAGTAGCGCTGTATTGCGTGTATATTTCTCATGTATACACTCACCCGATAAAAGAGGCTTTGGATTCAAGACAGCTCTTTATGGAGTTGGTAACTACCCTCTTTGTGTTAAGAACGCTTTTGAGCAGACAGATTAGAACGGCGTAGGCAGCTTTGGCTTAGCCGTTGCTCTAGGTTATATAACATAGGAAGAAAGTCTGTTTTTTTACACTGGACAGTTGAGCATATGCCCATAGGTAAATGGAAGCTACAACCTTCATGACACTGTGGAACTGGTACTCAGATGAGGTTTCAACACACCGCTAGTTGTTAGGCAGCAGATAGTTGGGTATTTTTGAAGTTTTTCTTAGACATAATCACGATTCTGTTTTTTTTTAAAGAACACTGTCCAAATGAAAACATATACCTACTGATATGACTTGGATAATGTGTGCTTATGTGGTCCACGAAACATGGACGGAAATTATATCATTCATGAAAATATGGAAAAAAAGACAGCCATTCTGGAGAGAAAGGGGCGAGTAGCGTGACCAGGCTCGTGGTAAAGAAGTCAAGAAGATCAAACTGGAAAGTGACATTTAGATGTGAGCTTTCACTATAAAAATTGAGCTTAAATTGCAACAAATGTAAAACACATGATGCGCGATATTTTTGAAAATTATATATAATGTTACAGTCATAGTGATTAAATAGCTATTATACATAATGACTGGTTATTATATATAATGACTGAATTGTCTAGATAATGTGATATATTTATCACCAGCTTGAGGCGTTAGAGTTAATCGAGAAGCGGTCTAAAAAGCTCATCGCGAAAGACTCACTCTGTAGCTCAAAAATGCAAAGCCTTGAGCACCGCCGTAAGGTGGCCAGTCTTTCGGTATTTTACAGGTTGCATTTCGGAGAGAGTGCGGATGAATTGCATAATTTAATTCCTGCAGCCCCATTACACCATCGTACGAGTAGAGGTACGGCAAGGAGGCACCGTTATACAGTTGAGGTTCCAAAGACTCGCACCAAGCGGTTTGCTTCGACTTTCATCGTGCGAACAGCCAAACTGTGGAACTCGAACTTGCACGAATCTCTATTCCCCTTGAACTATAATTTGTCGGTCTTTAAGTCGAGAGCAAACCGGTTTCTTCTAGGCAAGCGCGCTAGATCGTAGATTACAACGTTGCTTAACATCAGGCAAGTTGTAGTCAAGCGTGAGCCTATCTCATGTAAAAAAAACCCTTATCCAGATATTATTTATAATAGCAGGCGAAAGTCAGTTAAAGTAATAAAATATATGGTCAAAATGAAAATCCTGACAATCTTGTGGGAAAACCTGATAAAGAGTCCCAAAACTATGGAAATACTACAGATCCGTCAAATATAACACGAAATGACGAGGAAATATTAATTGCTCTCGTTAAAAAGAAACAAGACATTGGAGATATTAGAAAGTCAGTTTGACAATCTTTGAAAAAACAAGCTGATAAAATGTTAGCTCTATCTTTAATAAAATATCCCGCTGCTAATAGAGGTGATAATGTAGTGATAAAAATTACTGATGTTGACCGCGCCAAAGCTGATAATAGAAACATTATAGCTGTTATAATTTTTCAGCAAACTGAAGGAATGTATAAGTTAGGCACTAAGCATGGGATTTTAAATAAAATATATGCAAGGAATCAGTTTACTGTCTGCAAAGAAACGTTTATTACAGATGATATTGTCCCCCAACACGAATTTACTATCCGAGAATGTGCAAAGAAAGAGTCACATCTTGGTGGCCAAGGATTTCAGCATTGCAACTGTACTGGGGAATGCGTTTCTAATAGATGCAAATGTAAAAAGTCAAGCATCTTGTGTAACTCAAAATGTCATAAAAGCCTTACTTGTAAGAATAAACAATAATAATTTTATTGTATTTTCATGCCAGTTGTTTTAAAATATATTATTATTGTAGTTGTTAATGAGTGATACCAAATACATCTCGTATTGATTTTTAAACCATTTTAACAATGTTTAATTACTCGTATTGATCTCTGTGTTTTTATTAATTTTGTCTTATGGCTATTGAGCTAGGAATGTATTTATAACAAACGATTTTAATTCCAATAAACAATGTTAATTTTAATAAACAATATTAATTAACCTGATTATAATATTTTGATAATTATTAAAAATTATTATAATTACTATTTAAAATAAGACTACATTGTTGCTACATATTTATGCGTAAGGAAAATTAAAATAAAAAATTATAATCTTCACCTTTAACTTACTTTTTTATTACATTATCCAAGTTTTTGTTATGTTTAATTACGAATGTATGTCACTCACGTCACGAATGTTTAGTACTTTAATTGCCTTTATAAATTGGTAACAATCGGAAGAACCCTGAGCTCCGCGACACAGGGAATCCTACAGCGGCAGCCAGGGAGCATGTCATTAAAAAAAATATTAGAATAAGACAATGAAATTGTGAAATTGTAATAATTGCCATTATTATTTGAATCAATCAATTATTATTATTATTATTATGTTTTCCAACATATTTTATAAAATAGCTAGTTAACGTGATTAGTTCTGTCTCAATTATCACTTTGTCTAAATTGATTAGATAATTATTTATAATAGTTGGATAGGAGTATATAATATCTGGATTTATTACTTTCGCTGTAATATATATAAACATATATATATATATAAACAATTGTATTATTGTATAATTAATAGTTACATAACTGACTACGCACTGCCCAAATTTACCGCGCTCTTCACGAATATACGTCAATGAATGGATGAACAAATTTGGCCCGTGCTTGTCAAAACCAACGCGACCTTCTTAGTACAACGGTTTCGAAATTAAATGAAAACATTATGAAAATAATATTGCTTTAGTCTTCTATCTCGCTCTAAAGTCAAGAGAAAAACGGAACAAAATTCGAAAGTAATACTTATTCCATATTTATTGCATGTGGGGTTGTGTACCGACTACTTGTACATCTTTTGTATATTGTAGCGATTCTATTCAAATGCAAAATATTCTCTGCTCCCTAATAAAGATGTAAATGTATGTTAAAATGTACATTATAGAGTTGAAATGAAAAATACAGTATTGCACTTGCTCGGGACTTTTTTGTTCATTATGAAAATATTCCTTATTTTTTTGCTTAAATAAAATCTTAATAATTAGATTTATGTAACCAAAATATAAAAAAAACATTGAAATAGTAACATAATTCTGCTATCTGTTTGTTTATTACACTAACTTATTAATAATAGTAAATTGGATTAAAAGATTCTAATTCATATATTTATATTCATATATTATTGACATTTAAAAAAACAAGATAGAAGACTGACCCAAAAAAATACACTCTTACGAATTGATAAAAAATCACGAGTAAATCCAGAGTTTAACAATAGTATAATGTAACAAAGACTGTGTAATACGAGTATTACCATATCTAATTGGTAAATTGCCTTGCACAAAGAAACCGTCTAGAGTGACTGACAAGCATATCCGCATTTACTTCAATATAGTATTACTATTAGATGACCGTGGCTTCGCCTGCGTCGATCGTCGTCGCCTAATTCGATTTAAAGTAGGTTATATCACTCTCTATACTTGTACGTGATTCCTAGGTCCTATTGGGATGCCTTGGATTAAAACTAGTTTAGTATGGCGTGAGTGGACTGTATTTATGTAAGTATAATGATTGCGCGTGCGGTGCGATAGCCGGGTATCGACGTTCTGCCGGCGCGCGTGCTGCCACCTGTCGGCGTTGGCGGGAACCTCCCTGGTTGGACGTCGACCTGTCCCGCCGTTATGTTGGCAGCGGGATGTGACGCTCCAACAATACTTCCTGTATTATCTCTACGCCAAAAATACTATAGCTCCTCATTTTGTGCAGTGTGAACGGGAAAAAACAGGCAAACATACAATCAAACATACACATTTTCACTCACATGTTATTGTATGATTAGTCTTACTCACTTAAAATGGTCTTGACGTGTCTTTCAACCTATTTATCTCAACTGGGCCAGAGCTGCTAATATTTTACATTAATTTAAACTGTACAAGTGTCGTGTAAACTGACAGACAATTTTATTCCTAAAACAAAGGTGTTTTTCAACTTTGAAGTGATAAAAATACAAGAATGTCGTTTGAAAACACGGAATACGTTAAATTAAAAAGACACAAATATAAAGTCAGGTTAGTAAGAGTTTTTTTTTTTTTTGTTTATTTACATTAAAATTTGTAGTTATCAAACTTTTTGTACAAATAAATTTAGTAAATAGATAAAAGCAATACATATTCAGTCGATTTGAAAGCTTCCTTCTTAAATTGTGGTATTTATTAAAACAGATATTTCTAGTTATAATCATGTCTTAAGGTATGGCAGTCGTAAAGCCATGTCAGAGGCCCTTAGGGCGGCTTGATAAACTCTTGACAGAGTTGAGATAAGAAGATGTCTTAAGGTAATTAAAAGTAGAGAAGTAGAAGAGAATAAGGATATCAGAGAAAAGTTTACAGATTACTGTAACAGCATAATGAAAAATGTTGTTAGTAAAAATAAATAGTAGTAATAGGAGATGAAAAAAATAGAAAAATAAATACATAGACTAAGAAAAACTGTAATGAAAAAAGAAAGAAAGACTGTAAGTATGACAAGTAAGAAAAGAATCTGACAACCAGATCAGCAGGGTGTTTCACAAATTCGGAACGTTTCCGCTCGGAAACGAAACGCCAATTAAAGACGTCAAGACTGACTTATTTTAACCAATAACAGTGTTCCACCAATCTTAGAAGTTACAAGGAGTTCTACGATTGGCGTTTCGTTTCCGAGCGGAAACATTCCGAATTTGTGAAACACCCTGCAGGCGTAGGATTTTTGTCAAATAAAAAATGGTAATTAAAAAGCTATATCCAAACAATATTCTGTAATTTCCATAGAAAGCGCTAAATTTCTCATATCAAAAACGCCTGACGAAACATAATGTATATTCTTGTCGCATTGTGTTATAATATGTCAAACCCAACGACCAAACATGTCATACTACTTAATATCTAAAACAATATCTCTATAACACGACCCTTTTCGGCTCATCATACCTTCCTTTAATTCTGTAATGGAACAATACAGTCATAATTTAAAATCATTTGGATCAAAACATTCACATCAAAGGGTTCAAAATATCAAGTGCCGGTTTAAATTTGCCTATTTCAGGACCAGTTTTCAGACCCCTTTTGCCTCGGGTCACGTCTTTTATCAACCCGAGGTAAATGAGGGTGTTTCAGGTTTACCGAGTGTGCCTATTTCTAACCGACTTTAAAAACTAGAGGATATCATATTAGATTGTATCTGTGTGGTGTTGATGGATGTGTTATAATATGATCTTATATTTAACTAGCTGTGCTCGCGACTTCGTCCGCGTGGAATAGTTATTTTGGGCATCATATTTATTTTTGCAAACAACCTCTTCAGCTTTATAAATTATAGCTGTTACCCACGACTTGAACCGTTTTCGCAGCGCACGCAACGGAAACCATCAAAGGTGAATAATTTTCCCCGTTTTTTACACATTTTCCATTGTTTCTTCGCTCCTATTAGTTGCAGTGTGATGTTATATAGCCTAAAGCCTTCCTCGATAAATGATCTATTCAACGCAAAAAGATTTTTTCAATTCGGACCAGTAGTTCCTGAGATTAGCGCGTTCAAACAAACAAACAAACATACAAACAAACAAACTCTTCAGCTTTATAATATTAGTATAGATTAGGTTCGTTGTCCAAAAGTCCACCCTAACGCTAACATATATAAATAAATATTTCAGGACATCTCTCAGCGCCATCTAGCTCCATACTAAGCTTACATACACTATAATTATAACAATAGCGTCCTGACTTGTACGCACTGCAAGAGGAAATTTACCGCCAAAATTGGCTATACAAGCCATAAGCGAGCGATCATGCCACCTTACTCTAATAACTGGAGTTATATCCGCCATGGAGTCTGTGGTGGCGCGCCTGTTCGCACAGCAGGCTAGCACTGTGCAGTGTGAATTATCCATGCCGTTATGTGCTATCATCATCATCATCATCCACAGCCTTCTCTATCCCACTGCTGGGCATAGGTCTCTCTTTGAATGTCCCAGCTGCGTCGATCTTGTGCAGACCTCATCCATAAAGAACCCGCGACTCGTATAATGTCGTCGATCTATGTGCTTAAAATGTTATCATTAAACTATATTTTCGGACAACATAAATAGTCATATAAAAGGTGCAGAAAATTCTCCATACCCGAAAACGGCTAAAACGGTTATTATTAATAATATATTTTGATGCCTAGAACCCAATTTAAAAAATAATCTTCCACCCCATCTAGTCAGAGCCCGACTTTATTACCTTTATAATATACTAGTGTGTGCTCGCGGCTTTGCTCGCATTAAGAAGTAAAATTTGCATCACCTATTTCACCCCTTTAAAAGTGGCATTTCCAAAAATCCTTTCTTAGCGAATGCCTACGTCATAACATCTACCTTCATTCCAAATTTCAGCCCAATCCGTCCAGTGGTTTGGGCTGTGCGTTGACAGATCACTATATCAGTCAGTCAATCAGTCAGTCACCTTTGAGTTTTATATATATATAGATAAACAAAATATCGAAAATTCACTGCATATATATGAAATTAATACTGTGCATTTGTACCCAACTAATTAGAAATAATAATCATCGTATCAAAATTATAAAATGTATGCCATTGTGTGCTAGTAAAAGTTTTTCCTATTCCGCGGTCAAATGGCTGAACCACTTTCGTTGAAATTTAGCATGAAAATAGATTTTACTCTAGACTAACAAATGTAAGTTACGGTTTATCTTGGATACAGTATATAACATTCAGTCGCCTAATGTCATTCTAGCATTGTTATGATATAAAATATGATAATTGTGTCTTCAACTATTAAATCAATTTAGAAAGAATTAAGTTATAATTTAGTTTGGCAAAGCACTTTGTTACATTTCTTGTGATGAAAAATTAACAAATTTTGAATTTTTTTAATTCTATATAAACTGCACGGATAAGTCATTGTATTGCAAAACGAACTTAAAATATTAATATTTATTATTTAGTTTTACTATTCATTTTCATTACTCAAACTGGGTCAACTATTACAAATACTGTTGTTTTATTTGAATATTGTGTATAGTTCTTTCTTCGTGAGTTTGCTCCGAAATATGTAGCATCCGTCTAAGCTACGACGTAGCAACTGCTACGAAATTATTATGTGTAGAGCCTCTACGCAGTCTACGAAAGTTGTGTCTACGAGATGCAATAATATAATGTTAGTTAAGTTTTAGATTTTACGAAACCAGTTTTTCCATTTTTATTGATTTGATTACCGGAAGAAATAAATTTTACCATATTTTATTTGTTTTAAGGGCTGCAATGTTTTATTTTGGTTTCAAAATAAAAAAATACATTTGCTACGTGCTAGTATACAAATTACTTTAGCTTTATCTACATGTAAAGGCAATCAATAAAACAATCTACAATGTAAATAAAACATTATTCGAAGTGACACTTACAATCTACTATTGTATGCAGTAGTAATTGCTAGTATCATGAGTTAATATCGACGATTTCTCCTGCCGCCATATTGATAATTCCCATCACAATTTCATATTTCCCATCACTAGAACTGTAGGTTTTTTGGCGATGTTTTTATCGCTACTAAAATCAGTATTTATTACAAGATACACTATAATTTAAATCAAACGATAAAACTGTTGCCAGGTGCCTGACGGTATCTTCTGGCTTCTAGCTTCGTTTGAGAATCAGTACAGGCATGCTCCCTTGTGCCACAGTGCTCGCTTTGACCTAGTGGTGAATTGCACATGTGTAAAATTAAAAAAGAAGCGCAAAACTGGATTTATTTTAGTTGTCCAATAAAGATTTTATTTATTTATTTAAAACTGTTTTACCTGTCCTAGCGTGCGTTACTTACTTCATCGGAACCGTAACAAATGCTAAGGATTTTCGGGAGATTATATTTAACAATAAATGAAACATTGCGAGCTAGCCTTGATTTGTACGGTGTCGTCTTATCGGCGTATTGTTGTTTCGCATCCCTATCGTAGATGCAGTAATGACAAGGCGGGCAGCGTCACCGGCACTTGCGGCGAGGTCAGTCGGGCGAGCACTAGCGGGGTTGTTCTATTGGCATTGAACGAGTGATTACTGAAGTGGCGGCTAGGCTGTAGTCTGGTGCAGCGAGCGGTGCAGAGTGGGGCTGGCGCGGAGCGGGGCCGCTCGACACTCCGGCCCGTCGGCCGACGCGCCGCTGCCTCCCAAATATTATGTAATACGGCTGCAGGTTTTTTGCTTCAATGCATAAAGTGAATTGGCACGGCGCTTCTCCGCATTTCTATGGTGTTTTGGTTATACATGGTTTTTGAAGTGATTTTTTCGCAAAGTTCGTTTGTGTGGTGTCGTTTTTTGGCAGTATTTTGTGGATTTTGTATGTTGCTAAAGATGCACACGGTCGCAGTTGAAAACATTTGTTTTCTATGGCTTTAAAATTTCTCATAGTTATTTTTTGTGAGTTGTAATCTTTCACGTGTGGTATATTCTATTCCTAGTTACGGTGAAGTATTTTTTATGTAGATGTTGTTTCCATAGTGTTTTTTTCTCTCATGTGTTTTACAATCGTTCGTTTCTGTGGTGTATTTTGCAAGTATTTTACCTAATATCATGCTACTAAACTTAAGATACGGCCGGTTACAGTAATACACATTTTCATAGTTTTTGACTACGAAATGTGTTCCTTATTACTTATTTCATTACAAGTGCTATATCAGTTTTACATTACCGTTTTTGTGATTCCTTAGTCTTATATTTTTCAAATCTATTTTAATTTACATAATTTCTATTTTTACTAGTAAAGTTATTTATATATTAGTATGTCACCATTCACTTTTTTTCTTTTATACATAGGCAATATAAATGTAATTATATAATCAAGTACCTAATTTATAAATTTTTGAATTTTTTTTGCTTGCAAGAATAGTTTATTTATTTAACGAAGCAATGCAGCTTGCGTTTCGGGCTCGCTTTTTACTTGCAAAGATTTTGTTATTTTTAATCTTATGTTTATTGTGTCCTATATTTACTCCCTTTACTATTTTGTACTAGTAATATTTACATATGCTTTACTTGTTTTATGATGAAAAATGGCGTGGCTTTTTATTTCTTTCTAAATAAATTTGCTACGTCTTAGAAACGTCAGCTTTTTTGTATCAAATGCAAACTATATCGGCAGAGTTTTTTTTTTAAGTAGTTTAATCTGTGTTGTAGTTTCTTTTAGATATGTCTGTTAGTATTATGTTATAATTATGATGCTTTCAAAATTTCTGCCGTAAGTAAAACAATATGTTTAATTGTACAGTTTTTTGATTGAAGTTATTTCTGTTCCTTTTTTATTTGATGTAAACAATATATTCTAATTTTATTAGGTAAGCACGATCCATTTTATGCCATAGCTTTTGCTTACCATCAGGCAAAATATGGTCATGAGCAATCCAATTTTAATAAAAAGAAGACTAACTGCGATTTTTCTAGTTTGACATATTTTTGAAGAGATATTGAATTTTTGTGTTTTTATTATTTTATAAATTCATATTATGGTTTCATGCTTCCTTGATAACTGAGTTGCTTGTGCGAGTGCTACTTCCTCTGGGGGTAAAATTTTAAACATAGTTTTAACATTATTTCCTTTTAATTCATATGTTACCTATTGACCAAACATACATATTTTAGTTATTACACTAAACATCCGAAAGGTAGGGATTTTATTAATTTTGGCGTTTTGTTCAAACTTTTTCATAGTAAACCATTTATTTTTACGTACAGTTATATTTTTTTAATACATCTGCGGTTTTGCCGTATATTTCCGGTATAATGATATATTAATATATAATGATATATGGTATTTATATCTATAATTGTATTTGGTACCTAATATATTTTATTTATGTATAATAATGTAATTATTAAATTTATTTAGTATTATATCCGTTATCTAGTTCTACCCACGACACAAGCGTTTGCTTAGTGTGGGGCTAGATGGCGCTGTGTGCAATGTCCCGATTTTTTTTATTTTTTTTATTTACATCAGACATGTGGTATTCCGAAAATTAATTTGTTCAAAGTTTTTCTTAGCAAAATAGAAATTAATTATTGTACATATTAACATTATTCTTACCTCTAATACAAAGCCTTCAATAACAACTATAACATATTCGAATCGTATCTAAATCTGAAAAAAAAGCCTAAATAAATGCAAAAAATAAAGTATTGAAAGCTTTTTCATATTTTATATAGAATTTAAATATATTAGCAGGGCCTCGTATATTTTACATATGTTACGGCTAATACCCGAAGTGCGGCTACACCTAGTTTTAGCCGGTTAGAACTAGGTGTAGCCACTTAGTCTTGGTTAAACCCCGAATCGAGACATGTTTTGAAAGAAGTTGGCTCCTCCTCGCTTCGCTCGTCGTCGCATGTGCGTGGTAGAAAGCAACCTAACGAACCCAATCTACCTTCTGTCACGGACAAGTGACTTCGAGTCCAACACTTGCACTTACTACAGGACTTGAGACCTAGTTTTACCCGAAAACAATCGGCTCGTACTAGGTTTAACCAAGACTAAGTGGCTACACCTAGTTCTAACCGGCTAAAACTAGGTGTAGCCGCACTTCGGGTATTAGCCGTAACACATACATCAGATATAATAACAAGATAATGTTATAAATCATCATAAATTTCATCCAAATCAGTTCAGTCACATAAGAATGAAGAAGGAATAAAAATAAATTTTACAGACACACACGTACAGTCTCAAAAACTCAATCTTTGTTATAATTGTAGCCAGCCAGCTACAATTATTATTTACATAGCTGGCGACGTTTCTTTATCTTTCCTGTACCAGTCTAGACTGTAGTAAAGAATAAAATCAAACCCTTTTTAATAAGCCAGGCAAATCTATTCTCTAAATTAATCTATTCGTTTTATCCTTTTGCATTCGAAGCAACAGTGACTCCTTTTTAGGTGAGCACACTCCATCGTAGGCCACAGTTATTCCTTATCATCACGCAAACTATAGCAAAGTGCAAACCCATTTAAGTGAAAAAAAAATTACACTAAATTTCGTAAAAAGTTATGTAGCAAATATGTTTATAAAGTATATAAACACTTATATAAATTTTACAATTATATAACATAGGCACGAAAACTATTACCACATTCATATTTGTGAAAATTGTTTGTAGTAGCCATGTCAAACTCTCGATACCGAAGTTGACTACTCTCATTCGATATGGAGAAGAATGATATTAAAAAGTAGATTTTTGTAATTTATTAGCTTGCGTAGCCCCTTACGATCTTCTGAAAGCTTTCCCCATATACCACTAACGAGAACTTTCACATGTGCAAAGCTCAAGTGACCTTGTGGTATCGACCAATAACTATATGTTCAAAAATTCAACTGCATGGCGTGCTTCCTAAATTTGAAGTTTTTTACGGTATCTGATTTGTTTTGATATTTTTATTACATAAACACAAAATGGGTTCATAATTTTACGCTCATAACGTAGTGAGAAAGAGAAAGAATTAGTTCACTTGCAATAACAATGAATTTCGACTAAACTAATGTTGACGCTGTCAATCCTTGGACCAAAATGTGACTTTCCAATTAGGCACTTCCGTGCGTCGGATGACAAGTTATGTATTTTATAGATACGGTTAATCATAGCAGGGCAGTAGCCAAGCTATATAAAAATACCTTCAGTGTGCTTAAAAAATCTGGAACCTTGACTTCACTACTCTCATAAAATACTAATAATATCCCATTCATGAAATATAGTATACAAAATTTACAAAGAAATATTCAATAATAAACAAATAAACAATATTTATACACAGAACCAAAAAAAAGTATGTACTATTATTCTAAATTTGAAACATCCACATGTGGTATGGAGCCAAGAACACTGGCTGCATTCCCACGCTGGATTGCAATTGAAATCCTCTGCGCAAAAAACCAGCCAGCATTCTTGTCTCCAGTGATCTCTTTTAATCTTGTATTTTTTTCTATTCATGAAATTATAAAAAATAATGACGACTTCTATCGATCAATCTATTTGAAGAAAAACAAAAATTACAAAGATAAATTAATATTAAAATTACCTTTACTAGTGGTCGTACAATATACAATGAATAGTATTTTATTGCGGGACATAATAACGGCAATTTTGAATCATTGACATAAAATGGAAACAAAGTTATCTTTATTGATAGACAATAACTATGTGCATGTTGTAGATATTGTCATAAAGTAATTACATTACTAATAAATTAGCTTAACAGCATTATCAATATTGTTTTCTTTTAAAACGTATACACATATAATTTTTTGATATGATCAAAATGTACCAAGCGTAGTTTTTTTAAATACTACTCGTATCAAAATTAAAAATATAGATTCATGAATGATCCCTCAAATTTAAAATTTCTATAAACACATTACATACAGAATATATCTGTTCGTAAGCTTTTTGCAGAAAGCTATTGTATTTTTTTAAAATAGAAATACAAGTATATATTATTATTAGAGGCAGTTATTTAGTGAAAATCATAAGTAAGTATACGC
>OZ026808.1:4562205-4616158 GCA_964023185.1 Macaria liturata
CTGCTGCGACCCGATGACGCATTGAGCTCGAGCAGCCACCATTGCTCGCATAGAGTTGGTCAAGAAATGGGGCTGACGCCTGTCCTCAGGCCGAGGCAGGAATGCCCCCGGGCCCAGGAGGACGGCGGAGACCAAAGGTACGTACGTGTCGCGTAGATCGGCGCGGCGGCTGCGGCGAGGGGCGGCTGGAGCTCGTAAACGGTCTGCGGTCAGGATGTGTCCCGTGCGTCACAATGGTCGAGCGGGCCGCGGCCGCAGTACGGGAGCTGGTCGCGCCCGCGGCGTCCGCGATGGCCTTCGACATGTGTTGGTGAGTGCGCCGCATGGCCGGCCCACTAACGCTCTCTGTCTGCGATGCGCTAACTAACCCCTCCGGTGAGTACCGTCTCGAGAGCGCTCTCGCCTCTGTGTCGTCTCTATGTTTGACCCAATTTTTGTTTCATGCTCGTTTTGATTCCGCTACAACAAAAGTCATCCGGAAGGTACGGGCCTAGTGCAGCTGTGCTACAATCGTGTCTATTGAGTGTAACGTTGAAAGTTCTCGTTCTATTGAGCTTCCTCGCTTTCCGTTTGTCCTCGTTACAATATTATTGAATTCTTTTACCTATCGCTCGTCGCTGGACAGCGGCAAAAATATCGATGATAGAACGTCGTAAACGTAGCGGGGAGCAGTGCGTCGGCCGCGCAAGTGATGCGCCTCCTTGCCTCGCTAGTCATAATACTGTCCGCCGTCGATGTTACAGCCGACACAGATTGAGACATTCCGATAAACAAGTCGGGGGAGCCATCCAACCGCTTGTTTATCTGCATGTCTCTGGCATGATAAGAGCGGCCGCACTCAGGGCGTGATGATTGCGATCCACAAATAAATGAGTAATCTTCCGCAATGCGCCGTGGCTCCCCTGTTGCGGATCACGGAGATTTACAGCGCAAAATTATGAACAGATCGATGTTGGTGGTCAGCCGAATCACCGGAAACATTACGATAAAGTCGTAAAGTAAGCTTTAGTTTATTATCAATTTCCAATGAAAATATGATGTCTTGATACGCGCGTATTACGCTATGATTTATCTTTGGAGGGCGATGGTAGAATGGGAGCAAAAAGGCGAGTTATAAAGTAGGCAATTTGGATGCCGTCTCTTTAGTGCATGCGGATAAATCAGCTGGAAATGGTTTGCATTTTATCGCTGCAGCTAGATTACCGCATACCTACCGCCTGCCATCCGGCACTCGGGGATGTTAACCGGTTACCGAGCCAGTTCCATTGATCCGGTACTTGTATCTACTTTAAAGAAATACTATTTTAGATTGTTTAGTGATTAATTTATTAAATATCTATTTAACTTGACGAAAATAGAAGTAAAACTAGAAGATAATAATATAGATGTTACCCAATTTCTGTCGTCTATATCACACTATAATGTGGGTGCTAAACACATCCAGGATAATGCTTTGTAAAACAACCATCTTCTGTAAAAAAAAGCATCTAAAATCATCAGCATTTGTCTGGCACCAAAATATTCGTCGAAAATATGATCTTATTCAGTACGTAGGTACGCAATTTTATTATGTACTTAGATGTTACATACCCACTTTGTTTTAAAAAAAAAACTTCGAACTACTGTATGTACATGTAGGATTTAATTAAAGTAATTTGGCTCTGGCGCAAAATCTTTCAAGGTACATAAATAACTACGTAAAAAAAATTCAACCATTTTTTTTTTTCACAAACATTGACGTACTGTTATACATTCACACTTAAAAAATAACAATAACTTACAGTGAGTAGGTACATCACCTTAGACAGTGAACCTAACTTTCGCATATAATCTATCCTTAAATCTTCCTAACAATTTATACTTAAAAACTAAACATACAATCAAACGAAGAACAGAGGGGAAAAAGGCACATTAACTAAATAAACATTTACAATAACATCAATCTAGTAATTTAGACAGTTCAATTTTAACAGCTGGTAGTGACTTATTGGAGAATATATCAAAATTTTATCTAAAGTTGTCATTATCATAAGTGTTACACATGCGAACTATGGGAACGAAATGTAGCATATTTGTGCGTAACCATACAAAGAGTTTAGTCACCCATCAAGTATCAATATAAAACATAACGTCGCAATACTCCTCCGCTCTGCAAATACATAAATTTGACACATTCATTCGTCAATCTCGCTCACATATATATTTCCCATATCTTCGTATCAAGAACCATCAACCAAATCCAGAACCATCAAAAATAATTTACCCACACATATGTATTGTAATATAAAACGTTTTTTTTTTTGCCGTATGAACATTTAAACTATTTCCATTCAACGGATTCTGGCAGTAATCTTCGTAAGCGATAAGGCCACCGCCGGAGTGTTTGTTATTAGTATTGATATGAATGTTCAAAAGCTCTTTGCAATGTTTATAAATCCTGCATACTTGTGTATAATTTTCTCATTGTAATACAAAAATCCCGCAAAAAATATAAATCCTGTTGATTATATAAATCTATTGTGTTTAGTAACCGTTATCAGTTCGGCATCATGATAGTCACAATGCGGCATTCCAAGCTCAAAGTATTGATTGCTGCAGAATCTAGTCCTAAAGCTCAGCGACTAGCAACTCTTGGCTTCGAATCACGAAGTCCCAAGATCGATTCCCATTAAAAATATAGGCAGAAATACCATTTTATCGAAATATTTTACTCTTGCACTTAAACAACTGTAATTAGTTAGAACTAATTAATTTTTTTATTTGTTGACAGAACAGCATTAAGTTAAATCACATAAAACAAAGAGATATATAAATTACGAGCGATTACTGCCCTCTCTAACAAATATATAAAAAATAAAAACAAACTTTTGAGCCCTACTAATATAATAAATGTAAATGTTTGTATGTGTGCGTATATCTATTATTTTCACGCTGCTACTATTTTTTTCTTACTATTTTATTCAACTATATCCCTAAGCCGTATTAAAACAAAATACAACACAATCATGAAATAAGACAAAACACCGCGTGTCGGCGTTTGTGATAAAAAATACTCGTTGTTTTTCTTACGCAAGTAAAAACTGGAGACACAGTTAGTGTGTTTTACGTAAATATATATAAAAAGACAGATTATTTAACATTACGACCGGTTTTCCGTTCAGTGTAACGATGTTAAAGTGAACAACGTACGCTTAAAAGCTCAGTGTTAAAGCTCGGTGTATAAGCTCAGTTTAAAAGCTTTTGACGACGGACAGAATACCGACACATGTGTTGAGATGCATAGTCTACCTCACTACTATAGAATGATATTTAATGTTTAGCTTATCCTGAAATCAGACAATAAAAAATTTGTTTCTTACATAATTTATTAGTCGACTTCAAAAAAGAAAATATACTTTCGACCTGTGTATGTTCTTTTGTCAAAAACTCATATAAATTTAGTACGAGTATGTACATTGTTTTATTTGAGAAATTTATTTAATCTATTATTTATATAATCCGTCTTATTACAAAACGCAGTTTAAATATTAGTCCAGGCCTTTAAAAATAAAAAGTTGGTTCGTGTTGTACAAACATCACATACAAACAATCAAATGTCAACTTCAAATTGGGATCTTCATTCATCACTGGTAACATTCATTCACATTTTAACGAAACCCAAAATAAAAGCTCTAATTTTACACGTCTATATTGAACATGGAATGTTTATTTGAAGAACTGTCATGGTTTAAGCGATTCAATACATTTTAGTATGGAAGAAAGATAGAGCTAGACTAGAGAAGAAATGACAAGTGGGCGTGACCAGGCTGGTGAGGATATTTCGGTTGGACTAATTTTATTATAGAGCTTACAATGTTATAAGTTAAAATCTCTACGTATCAGTTTAGAGAAAAAAAACTTAAGTATAATCCTCGCATTTTCGGCTACGTCGACCGTTTTCTACATTACCTATATGACGACAACTGTATTTTGTTAGAAAAATTGGTAAAACAACTTAAAAAAGCTCTTCAGCTTTCTAATATATATATATTTTCTTTAGACTTGTAAGAAATAAAATTACCTAAATAAGATGAAAACTTCCAGAGGCTTTACTAATGTTAGTTTTGGATAATAAAGGCTTTTCAAAAAGTAGTCTTCATGCCAAACTCAATAGTCCGTCACCCAGTATAATAAAATTAAGCTTTTTTGTGCAGCTTGCAGTAGTGTATTTTTACTTTTAATGACTACTAAAAATAATAATATAAAATAAACGAATTATCGTGATTTTACCCGCCTTGAGAGTCACGCTAGCTACCTTATGTCGAAAGAAAAGCATATTATTTGTCCATCATTTAGTACGTAAACTATCCATACGCAAAGAATACAATTAAAAAAATAATCAGTAACATAAATGATAGCTAGATAGCTAACAAGTCAAAATGGCGCTGTTTAAAATGTCCCGGAACATTTGATTTATATTATTTGATAGTGCTCTACTTCCTCGCATGAGAAACCTTTACAAATAATGATTTCCAGCGGTAGTACTAACTGACAGCTAGTAAAAAGCTGATTTCATAACTAGTCGGTTATCTACGAATAAAGCGTACTAGAAACGTAACTGAGCCAAAAATAATAATTCCACGAGATGCCCAACCGCCACTGCCGCGGTTGAGTTAGTAACCAGCCCCCTTAGACAAGAGGCGTGTTTTAGTAAGCATACTGTCGCTCGCTTGTAGAATCGAAATACCAATGTATGGGAGTGACGTAGCATGTCAATTGTCGCGATGTCAATCCCATACATTGCGCTTTCTATTCTATAAGCGAGCGACAGTACGCTCACTAATATACGCCTCTTGTCTAAGGGGACTGGCCTTCAGCCAAACGTTTTAGCAAAAAAATGCGTCAAAGCAGCATTCGGCTTCCGGCCGGTACGATAACCAATTTTGCTTTCAAGCTATTTTGTAACGTGAGATAGGTTTGCGTTTGACACATCCAGTCTTATGTTAAGCATTGCTGCAGCCTAGGGTGAAACACACTTACCTAAAAGATGCCTATTAACTCTAGATTTGAATAAAGATAAAGATAAAGAATCGTTATTGATAATGTAAAGTTGTAACATACATAGGTATAGGTATAAGTACTAATATCACAGAATATGCTACACAAATTACAATATCTCGTCAAATTGAATTTATAACATTTAGTTTTTATAAAATTTTAGAAGTTACATATGTCTAGTTTTATTAATAAAATAATGAAAATTTTTGTTATTAAAATCATGTAAAACATAATAATACGTATGTAATATATAATAATCAAACATAATAATACCCCTGGCTTGCAGTATTTGTGTGCTAGTTGTACGAGATAGAATTAGAAGTAATTTTAGTTAACTTGGCCTTTACAGTGTCCAAATTAGTTTTAGCAACTATGGGTTAAGCCTGAAATAAATGTTATTTATTAATACTTACAGATATGAAATGTGGAAGCATTTTCGATGATTTAGTAATGAGTTACAATTCCATAGTTTCAATCATTCGTAGCCGGTTATCTACTCAGTTGGCACGGAAGTCTCATTAGTCCCTATGTACTTACTTCATTGTTATGTAACAACGTTATAACTTGCCGACTTCCGAATTGGATTTTCAGTTTTTGGAACTATGAAATTGGTAGCCAACGTGTGACGATGGTTAGGACCAAATGTTTTTCTGCTGGGTATTAGCATCGGCTAATCTTTATTGCAGTTCCTGTTTCTTTTTTTTAGTCGTATTCCTTGTTACTTAGGGTCGTCACTCCCCCTCATTATCTATTTGTTGGTCCCCCAAGTTCTCTTGGGCAGTATATCGTAGTGAGTTCCTACTACTTTCACGAACTTTCTTCTTGTGTTTATATGTAAGATCCCTTCAGCCATTTTGGTTTATTGCTCTAACAAATAAACGACAAAAAGAGAAAAAAAACAATCTAAAAATATCTAAACTCTGTTCTCTGATCGATTTGAAGTATATATAATATAGTATAAACATTTTCTTTTTTTCGAATATCTTCTGAAAATAGAAGATATTACATAATGTGTAGATAACTTATTTTAACTTCCTGCAATGCCAGTGTCTCTAGTGTTGCTCATAGCCTCCATGGTTTTATTTAACACGACAACCAAAATGGCGCACATTTAATTGATTTTTTTTTAATTGTCTCCGTATTTCTTTTCTGTATTCTATTAAGCGTAAATACTTCTTATTTTAGTATGGACTGTTTTAATTGTAAATTATTTTCTATGACGAGGTATGATAATTGCCGACATTGTTTCTCTTTTAGTTCTTAATGAATAACATTAGCTACATCACGCACCACTTTTGACAAAGCCCTTTACAGCTGCCTTATTATTAAAATTATTACTAATGTATAAAATTATTAATTATTGAATGTATAATCAACTTGACGCGTCGTTATGAACTATTTATTATTTTGTAAACCATTTGTAATGAAATATCACATAACTGACAATAAAATAATCTGAATCTGAATCTAATCTGAATCTTTAATCCAGCTATTTAGTATTTGCATTCATTGTGTCTATCGGTCAAAAGAGCATGCTGGGTTGCAACCGCATTGCATTATTCGTTTCAACTCTGGAAAACAATATTACTTTTATTTTAAAATCATATTATTGTAAAGGGTTTTTTTGCTTACCATCAGGCGAATTATGGTCTATTGTAAACCCATTCCGTGTAAAAGAGGTAACTAAGTTTTTTTTTTAGTTGCAACTCTTACTTTTTTTATATACACGAGCGACTAAACTTGGGAAAAGTGTTTAAAACTAGACTTAAAAAACTGAAATGCATACATTTTTATTGAAAACTACTAACATTATTAAGAATTTAAATCGAATTATCCATACTAGTGCCGTGGTTGCATTTTTGTGCGCGGATTACTCGAAAAATATAAGTGATATCGAATTCACTATATTTGTATCAAAACAGATTTATTTAATGAATTTAGTAAAACATACACATTTTACCAAAGTTGGGCCAGATTTTATATATATATGTATAAATATAGACAATTATATCAGTATATTTTTCACCTAAAGCTATTTTTAAGTTGACTAACCAACTCCAAACTATAATCTAAACTAAATCCCTATAAGAAAGTTTTGTGTGAGTTACTAGCAACGATGTATATCGTGCAGTGTGGTTATCAGTTAGCGGAACGAGTTACTGGAACGAGTTGTTCGCCCTCTAGCGGGTATGTTACGTAATTTGCGGTCCTCGAGTTAGTTTGTTTGATAGGAGATAGTTACTGGAACGGTTATGAGCTAACGCAACTTTGTTGGGAAAGTTTGAACGGTTAAATTATCCGATATCTCGGATATGCAACAAAATGTTGCACCGGTATAAGGGTTAGTAACGGTTTGAAATAAAAATGTATTTCAACCTTATCAGTTTATAATAACTTGTAATATGTTCTAAAAGGGAGAAATAAATAACGTTTATAACTTAATAATGTAAGACTCACGTTATTGGGAGCAAAGCATGAAATACGTGTTAAAATTTTATCAAATCGAACCATATTACAAACACATAAACGCTAAAAAATTAGGCGATATAAATTTTCAATTATTATTTAGATTTTTGTTATATCAGTTTTTTCAAGTCCATCAAGATTAATTCATTTTAAAAATCAATTTTTATTTTCATTAGATACCTACTCATGTTCAAACGTAAGAACAGTCGTAAAATCTTACTCTAATATTTTCAACCGAAAGCATTTGATTTAAAAAACTTTAAAGTCGTAATTACGCCTCTCTCGTTTTCACGAGCTTTATGAAAAGCTCGCAAGGGGATCGTTTTTATAGCTCTAGTAGATGTATGGCTAGCTCACTTCTAAAGCTCTATTTAGCAGCTTTAGCACTTGAGACACAGCTTAAAGCGTAGTTTCAAGAGTGTTAGCAATGCATGCGGGTATACGGAGAAAGTTTTTAATTTCAAAACTTCGATATACGTCGTACTTATAAACCGAATGACCAAGTAATTAATTATTTTATTCGTGTATTTTTTTTTTATTTTCGATCGTTTTCATAATCGTAAATGTGAAAAAAAAGTTGCTATTTACGATCGTTTTCATAATCAAAATGCGAAAAAAAAAGGTTACAATTTGGCTTCCACATATACAACGTTTTGTTAACGTATGTATAGATATACATGTCCTTTAAAAAAATGATTATTTTAGGCATGTTTCAAATTTATGTAATTACCTTAGGGCTATTAAATTTTAACTAATTAAAGCAGTTTAAAGCGACGCAATTTTTATCAGCACATAATCGCAATTAAATCATACAAAACAAATAATTATTAATTAACAAAGAATCATTAATTAACATTTGCTGATAAAATGTAAAATAACCTTGTTAAAACAAAAAAAAAATGGCTCATAAATTTCTATCAGCTATTTACGAACACATCCTAAATGTGAGGTTATGGCGACCACAAATGTGTGTACCATAATTAATATTTTTATCGCCCATAGTTCGGATGCGGTGTAATGGTGGACCGTAAAAAAATAATGAATTTACTATAACTGAGTTATGGTGCTGTACGTTTACAGAGACCTAACTTTGGTCTAAAATAATTGATTAAAAAGACAAGTAGCATTTTACTATTCCACATTATCTCTATTTCCCTCAAACTATATATAGTTTATTAAATAAAAGAAATAAATAAATAAATATTTCGGGACATTGCACACAGCGCCATCTAGCCCCACACTAAGCAAACGCTTGTGTCGTGGGTACTAGATAACGGATATAATACTGTTAAAAATATAATATTGTTCTTCAAGTTGAAAATGAATCGGTTTCTTCTAGGCAAGCGCACTAGATCGTAGATTACAACGTTGCCTTACCTGCTGACTGCTCTGTTAGCTTAGTTGGTAGTGGTTCTGCCTTCTTATCTAGGGGTGCGGGTTTGATTCCCGCATAACACAAGTAATCATAAATATTAATATTTGTAACTACTTCTGTTGAGTCTGGTCGTTTCTATGTATATTAAGAATTTACTTACAAAAGTACCCATGAAACAAGCGTAAGCTTAGTATTGGGTTAGATGGCGCTGTTTGATACGTCCTGAAATAAATATTTATTATTTAATACCACCTCTATTCCTCTCGAACTATAAAATTTATCGGTCTTCGAGTCAAAAGTGAATCGATTTCTTTGAAGAGAGCGTGCTAGCTAAGTCTATCGAGTTGTAAAAAAACGGGTCATTTATTATGCGAATTCGTTGATTTCAACTATTTGCTGTGACAAATAGTATCTAAATACATCAGCCATTAACTCAGTCTAAAGGTACCTGTGGCAGTTTAAAATTCTCGCTCAATATTTACTGTAAGTAATATTTAGAAAATATTTGTTTTATACATTTTATCGCCTACTTATATTTTAGTCGTGAATTTTCAATTGAACAATAAAAGGATATGCCAAATGATCCTGGAACGCTTCCAAATATGAAATACGAAAGTTTAGTTATCGTTCCGTAGTTTTTTTTTGTTTGACGACGCATTAGCATTCTCTAAATGGGGCTATGTGATTGGCCAATGCTTGATTTTGGAAATTGCGTACGAAAGTAGTGTATCTGTGTTTTTTATAATCTGTTATTCTCCATGAGTGTAGCCACAATTTCAGGGGTCGTGGCCCATTGGCGGGCTGTAAAAAAACCGAATGGGCACCTGTTTCCGTACTAAACTGCGAGATTGTGTCCCGAGGATATAATATGCCTATGATGCGATAAACGTATCGAAATTCGAAATCGAAGACACTTTGACACCTCTACCGCGTCTTACGGTTGCTCAAGCATAGGCTTGTCGAAAAAAAATATTAAGACGATATTGATATATTTAATTTAAAAAAAAATGCTATGTAAAATCAAATTTATTATGTAAGTATACATAAATAAGACAATTCTTTCATTGAAATTTAACTATAAGTTGAAGTTTTGTGTGAAAATTACATTGAATCCGAATTTTTGAATTAAGGTAATAGAATAAAAAAGTATCACTTAATAGTTTGACCAGTTCGAAATACGTTTTTTCGTGCTCTTAATTCTAAAATGTTTTTTTTAATACATTAATGCTATGCTTTGGTTAGCCCTGTAAATATGTCAAAATCGTCTCTGAAACTCAAAAATATTAGTCAAAACTGCGAATCCTTTTATGTCAATAAATTAAAGCTTTTATTTTCAACCTAAATGTCCCATGAAATAATCATATAAATGTCCAATATGAATACATGTAATATTAATATCCACATAAATCCGTATAACCACAAATGCACCTATTCCTTGCCCACAATAAAGAAACAAAATTGTATAACAGCCGCTGGCCATGTTCTATTCTGTAACACAATCTATATTGCTGTAGCCATACACTCTCACACATGACGCTGCCTTATGGCCCGCGGTGTCCAATGCTCGACCTTCGCCGGCCGAGTCTCGTTAGTTAGCAGATACAATGACATATGCTCCTACATTGTCCTTATATGAAGCCCTTATTTCGCTCCCACACATCCATATAATATATATATCTATACATGGGCATCCATATATATTATATAGGTATATGCCAACATATACGACATACAGGAACAAGCCATTCAATGTAAAGAGCTCACCACAGCGACACTTCCCACACAGACCTTGTACTACTATGGACGCTCAATTGAGCCATAAAATTATAAAAATAACAAACAAGCTAATCCAGTTGCCCCACATAAAATTTATTATTTCTCAGCGAAAGGAAAAATTAAATTGCTACGTTATTATGGTAACTATATATAGACAAAGGATTTCCTTCGTCCTTCCGAGCGGGAGCGCAAGCCCTTCATAATAAGAGACTGTAGTGTTTCTAGGAAGATAAACAGAGTGCTATTTGTTCCGTAGCTGGGTCGTGGAAAGGGCGCGTGCCTGGGAGGTAGGGAGTAGGGAGGGTCGGTGCGAGCTGTAGCTCATATTTATTGTGGTGGCTGGCGCGCAGCTCTCCACACGGCTGCAGTGATTCCAACGCCATCTGTCCACTCAAGTAGACGCATCCGACGCTTAACTTCACCTTTGATTTGAGATGTAGAGTCATTGTGATTGAGTGGCCGTAGTTAGTTGTTGCGGTGTACCCGGTGCGGCAACATCTCGCAGATATGGGCAACCGACAAGGAAAGTTAGTGATTAATTAGTTTTATTTCTTAGATTGTTGTCGAAAGAGAGTGATTAGCTCTTGTGTCGAAAGTTATCAAACCTGACATGATAATTGCCTGTGATATTAATTAAATGGAATATTAAAATTAAATATTACAAATAAAGACAATACAGGAAATAATGTTTACTATAAACTTTCGTAGATTAGCTAGATGGATGTTTGCGTGTATTTTCTTGAATATTTATGGCAACATTTTAACCGTTGACATAAAATGGTATAAAATATTTGATGTGGCTGTATGTTCGTGTATCTGTATGTGGCATAGTAGTTTACAAACGGATGAACCGATTCTGATCTAGTTTTTGGTTATAAGGCCACGATATTTCACCCGAAAACGCTTTGCGCTTAGAAAAATGCCTACAGTTACTTTTTTGCATGCAATTCCACGCCGTATTAACAAGACAGCAATGGCGAGCATCGCGCGCATAGCTCCTCCCGACGAGTCTTGTCCAAACGCAAACAATTTTGCACAATTTGAGCAGTTTTGCAGACGTTTTTGACGAAATAAATTCATATAAAATCAGCAATTCAGAATATTCTTATTATGGTTCTATACTCCTCTAAATAATAGCATTACCTTTTAGATAGAATAAAATTGGTATAAATTTCTGTACTACTTTTGGAAAAATAAATGAAAAATATTTCATAACAACTATTTTTCAAAAAATAAAACTATCGAGCAAAATATACGTAATCGTGTTTTGGCGTCTTTTATTGTCTTACCACTGAATTAAAATTATATAAACTGAAAAAAATTTAACACTATCTTATAAACTTCTATTTTATTTGATTTTTATGAAATGTCGATTTCACATAGCACCCCGCGTTAATAAGTTTGTAGCTATTGTTATTTAAAAATAAGTGGTTCAGCTGTTTAAACATTATTTATCAGTGCTTGCTATATGGTAAAAAGATGTAGGTTCACAGGTCAATAATTTCAATACTTTGCATTAATCTATAAATTAGAAGTATTTACATATATTTTTGATACAAAAACCACAAGTGATAAGTTGAAAACCTTGACCGGGCCTTGATAAATCTGCTTTATACAGAATATGTAAACGCATTTATAAAAGCGCGATGGTTTAGTGGGGTTGCGCCGCCTCGCAATCTGGTGCAGTTCGGTTCGATCCCAACCCTACACTTCTTATTCTACTTCTCCTTCTTCGAATGAGATGGGCCAGCTCTAGTGTCGAGAGTTTTCAAACCACCCTAACTATACACTAATGAAGAAAATATTATTCAAATTAATGAGATTTTTGTTTTCATTTAATGTACAATTTTACATACTACATATGTTCATATAGCATTTTGTTGGATTGCACTCCCTTAACGGTGTAAGATATCATCGTGAGGAAACCACAGAACTTAAGGCATAATTATGTCTTTCTATGGATGGATTTGTGCATCCAACTATTTGAACTCCACGCACTAATTTTGCGGAGTAGTTTCTACTCCCAGTCATGAGAAATACGTTTCGAAAAGGGAGATTTAATAAACATGAGTCTCGATTCTTTTTATTCTTTATTTTCTTCTTCATATACGATGATTCATTGATTTAAAATCAAGTCCCATATTGAATTAACAAATGATAATTAAAATTATTATTTTTATCTTCCAAACTATGAAATACATAAATTGACAAATAATTATCAAATAATCTCAAATCAATTGTACAAGATCATGGACTTCTTCAAGACACAAATTCTCGTTATCAAGGGTTATCAGTATAGTCATTCTAGTGTTAAACATTCGTGTAAACATTATGATTGTTATTACCAATATAACACGCATTTATCATTATTATTATTATTTATAATAAAAGAAGTTAACATTTAAATTTACTACCATCATATTTATTATCTAAAGAAAGATAATCCGTCGCTTTGTTATAGCATGAGACAGAAATGCACAGATAAACAAAATGCATTGTCGCTTTGTTTATTTTTATTGTATGTTTAACAATTGTTTTCGACGAATTTTCCGCAGACGTATAAAATAATTAAATGAATTGGCTTATTGCGCAAAACTTGTTAACAAGTATTACGTACGTAACAATTTTTATGTAAGATACCTTCATAGAAGAAAAATAGAAATACTAGTGTGGGATGGGATCAATGTCACCAGACGTTATACGGAGAAAATTGTTAAGTCAGTTCCATGCAGTTGTATTTCTATTTATTAGTATATGTTAGTACACCTACTAACATTTTATATTATGTATTTATATAAACAAATGTTATGAGTCTCCAGTTGGAAAACTAACAGTTACGGCAATTGTTTAATTTTGTTGAAAGAATGTCAGTAAAATTTTACATAACCCGACCGAACTGGCATCTGTCAAATGATCAAATTATAAAGCAAAGTCGCTTCCCGCGTCTGTCCCTATGTCTGTATGTACGCTAAGATCTTTAAAACTACACAACGGATTTTGATACAGATTTTTTTAAAAAGATAGAGTGATTCAAGATAAAGTTTGACATATAAAGCAAACGAAGCCATGGCCAAAAGCTAGTTTTATAATAAACCGATTGGACTCCGGCTGATTTCCCGACCAATTCCTATTATTAGAAAAAGCAACTTAAAGCTGAAATCGAAGGGTTCTTACCCTCTGTGGGTCAACACTAATCAAACTTATACAATATTTGACAAGATTACGTACACGTACTACATTATACAAGGTGTAACAGAAGGGTGTGACAATATTAAAGAGTATACATATATATCATGTAAGGAGTCATATACTTACCAAAATATGAAAAATTAAATCGCATATATTTTTTACCATACAAAAATTAGATAATATTTTTCACTTGATTTCGTGGCAGCCCTAGCGAGTGATCACATTTATTTCACATAAACGGCTCAAAATGCTACTAAGCGTCCTCCAAACCACCATGTGATGAACCTCAAACTCTGCGCCAGCTCTACGTGTGCTGGTCCTCGGGTTCTCTTCAAAATGCTCCAGAATTTGCGTCTCCAGATTTGACCTCTCTCGAGTAGTAGGTCGACCATCGTTGCGGGAATCATGGAAACTGCCCGTACTATGCAGTCGCAGGCACATTCGCCGAATGCATCCGTAGGAAGGAAGCTTTCGCTGTGCATCAGGTGGTCTACCGTCCACGAAACGTTGGCGATAGAGCTGACGTGCACCGTGGTAGCTGCCATTCGAAGCACCCACGCACAATATCATGTCGTAATCGTACGTACTCGGCGTTTGAAAATACTAGTCCAGGCATAATTATAGAAAAATAGTGAAATTAATTTTTTTAATTGAATTTTTTATTGACAAATTAAAATTTGTCAAAAGTCAATGAACGCTCAAAATGATAAGATGTAGGGTTGCAAGTCTTAAAGTTTTAATGAAAGTTCAACTTATGATTACTCGAAATCTATGACCCTTAGAATTCTGAAACCTAGTGGGCTGTATTCTATATATACATAGGTATGTATAGTATAAGTATTGTCACACCCTTCTATTACACCTTGTATAGTGTATCCATAAAATGTTTTTATTTTATATTTATTTCTAGCCTGGAAAATCGAATATCTGGTTCGATTTAATAAAAATAATAATAACAAATAATTCAAGTCGTATCACACAGCGCTATCTAGCCCCATACTAAGCTAAAGCTTGTGCATGCGTACTAGATAAATAATAGATATAACAAACGTATATTTTTTGTAAATAAACGACCAGACTCAACACAATTAATTTATAATTATAATGTGTATTTAATTATTTATAACCATATGCTTTCGGCAAAGCATTTTGTTACATTTGTTTAAAAAAACATGAATATTAATTGCAAAAAACTTGCTTCAATTTTTTATGCAATTACAAAACTAATATCGTTCGAAGTTCGTAGGAAAAGTTTAATTATTACTAACCGTTTGGGCGGAAAATGACCAAACGGTTAGTAATAATTAAACTTTTATAGGTCTTCTTTTGAATTCAGTCGCAGAAGTTAGGTGAAATTGTTAACAAAACAATTGAATTCAGACAAAACCGAAATCGGTGTGCGCAACACAATTGCCCAAAAGTTTACGAATTTTGGAAACAATTGTGACATTGAATTTACTTTCAGACGTTGTTTTACGGGTTTCCTTTAAAAGTTGCTTCACAATGTTTAATAATAACATATTTCAAAGGTTATGTTTAACGAACGAGACACATGTATACACACAGGGAAGTGAAATGATATTAATTATTATTAATTATGTTATGCATGTTATACATGCACAACCCTACTAATTGTTTCCACGAAAAATATGAATGGAAGAAAGTCAAAATTTATTCTTTAAGAAAACGTGACAATTTAAACAAACCCAAAAACCAGATTAGTCAAGACACAAAAACAGGGAATATACAATAAGATTTGTATGTATAATAAATTGCCACTGAGTATCACCGATCTGCCATATAGTGCATACAAAAGAAAGTTGAAACAATTTTTTTGAAGCTAACCCGTTTTACGCACTCAATGAATTTATGAAAAGCTCAATTACAGAAACTTCATTATTTCAATAAATATTGCCTTGTGTTTTGTTTAAAGCAAATATTGTATTCTATTAATTAATTATTTGATTTTATTTTGTTTTCCAAATTAAATATTTTATTTAGGCTCACTGATTATAAGAAGCGTATAGCAATAAGTATTTTAAAAGAGACATTACTGTTAAGAAGTGATTACCTATGTAATTTGACTTGGCCTGTACGGCGCGATGTCGTAAGGTTAATAAACATTATGATTTATTGTGGTGCTAACATCAGGCAGGCTGTAGTCAAACGTAAGCCTGTTCCGTGTTAATAAAAATGAGTTTTTGAGTGATCGTTTTTACCGGGAGATCTAACAATCATTTGAATCGGAATAATTATTATATTATTTATAATCTATAAAAGCTCACAGCTTATTTGTTCTAAGAATAAAACCAATACATGTGTGTATTTCTTTAAGCCTAACAAGGTAAAAACTAGCGTGCTAAATGTAAAATATTATTTAAGATCTGTACTATACCTAGTTTTCGGACAATAAATACATTCATTCATTCATTCATTCTTTAAATAGATGGCTACAATGTTATAAATCTATTGATAAGTAATTTATCATTATGCGTGTCTTTGATTTTGTGTCCAACTCTACAATTGTTAGTATGATCATAGCTGACTCTGTTTCCATTAAAAATACGTAAGCATACACCGTAAGTCTTCACGCTAATAGAGACACGTCAAACAAAATAAATAATTTTTACACTTTTGAACGATTAATTTAAGGTTACCATTCGAGGCCAGTAAAAGCTAAAAGCATCATCGGAATGACACTTTAACATCAATTGTCGCATTGTGTCGGCGGGGTGCCTACGCACCTCTTGGTGTCTATTTATCGCATTCACCAACACGCGTAAACGTGCGCGTTTATTAATAGATTAACCTTATTTTAGAGGTTGGATCTCTCCAGGAGAACGCTCACTTGCTCAGCTGTTTGACGTGAAACGTCGGCGCTGTTTCGCGATCAACACAAATAGTACGGAATTTTACGCTTTTTGTGTTCAAATGTATTGTCAGAGTATACAAAAGATTTGACACACAGATCTACGTAGTTGCAGAAATGGATTAAAAATACATTTATTGATTATTGAAATTTAGGACAAGGTAAGCCATGTCGCAGTTTTAATATAAGATTTAAAGCTTATGTGATAAAAAGTATTATGTGATATCTATAATAGAAATAAAAGTTCATAAGGTTTTGATTTGTATAAAAGGAAGAAATTAGAAACGTGATCACTACAAGTTCAAAGTTTTATTTCTGTAGGCAATTACATGCTCTTAGAAGATAGGTAATGATTTTTATCAAACAAGTATTGATATTAAGGTTTTTTTAAGATCTTCTCTACCAGTTTTTGATACTTTTTATAGACTGTTATAGGTTTGTCTTTATTTTGATCTTAGCTTACAACTTTTTCATCTCAATCAAAGCTCAAAGCTCAAAGCTCTTTTTGATATCAAACAAAGCTCAATGAAAGAAAGGAAATGAATCTTGAAAAAAAATATCCATTGCTAAGTTCTTTTATTAATGTCGATTATTTCTCAGTCTAGCAAACACGAACCCACTGAACTGAATAATGAAAGTTTAGTTTATTCAGATAGAAAACAGCATTTAACTGTACATATATAGGTACTTACACATTCTGTTTTGTGTACCATTATAAATAAATAAATAAATAAATATATTTTTATTTATTTCGATATGTTTGTGGTTGGGATTCAGTTGTAACTTTAGATAAATTATGGAGTCGAAGCATGGATAATGAATAAAATAAATTAATAATTATTTTTCAGAATAGGTATATATTACACAGCGTCACCCTTTTTTTTTGTTGACCCTGGACAACCTATTACAGGTGCCACCTAACTCCGGGGAGGGCGGATGGTTATGTGGGAGTCTCCGCCCCACTCCAAAGGGCGGCATACCCACTAAAAACCTGGGGTGTTCCACCGTCCAGGGCCGCGAGAGCGCGGTGCATTCATCCGCAGCCCTGGTGATGCTGGCCCGGTAACGGGCCCCGCCTCGGGGAGCTTAGCTCAAACCTCAATGGACGACGTGTCAGAACACGGGACGCGTCGTGCATCCTGTGGGGACTCGTTCTAGGGCAACAGGTTCCCCGACCTGCTAAATTTGCCCAGAGCCCCCAGGAGTCAGGCGGTCGCGCGCCAGAGCGGCCGCCAATGCGCCCTCTGCGCACGGAGTTCGGTTCCCGTGTCGCTGCTACTCAGCCGGTACACCGAACTCCTCTCGCCTCTCAGCGACCACCTCGGGTGCTCTTAAAGAGCACTCAGCTCCGCCTGCACCGCGAGGTAAGGCGAGCTCCACGCCCCGGGCCATACACCAGCCCTCTCAGAGGAGAGGTATAGGCCAGAGCCCCCACTCGATCGGACATTTGGACACAGGCTAGCAAGATCCACCAGACCGTGGAAGTTACTAACCTGTGGACGGGGTGCACCAGGCCTCCCCAACTAACCCCAAATCCCCATATGGAGAGATGAAATTAGTTGGGCTTACCCAACGTGAAGGTAGTCCGATCCACGCACCCCAAACACAGCGTCACCTAGCCCAATTCTAAGCTTACGCTTGTATCAAATATACAAATATATTAATGTAATAATGAACTATGTGAATTCGTATGTGACTATTAAACTCTAATGGTAAGAGTTTAAAAATCTTAAAGTATCCAGATTTATAAATTGTTTAGAAAACTTATCTAGATGTTTATGAATTACTTACTATAACACAGACCTTAAAAAAATATTTATAATTATTCTTTAACAACCATTTAAAATGTTGAATTTAAGGCTCCTTCACATAAGCAGTGCTTTCACACATTAACAAAAGACGCTTGCTCTTAAAAACCGATTATCATTGTCTACAGATAAAACATTGTGAAGTGGCGAGCTTTAAGTGGCTTGAAGAGGTGGTTGAAAACCGCTGGCTTCGGAACCAATGCCACTTGAGATCCGCTGGCAAGACTGGCACAATATGTTACATTGAACTACCTATACCTCTATAAAATATTATCATCATCTTCAATCTTTATCGACCCACTGCTGGGTAAAGACCTCCTCTCCTAGGTGCCATTGGTGTGGGTCTTGCGCCTTTCTTGTCCAGAGAAACCTCTCTATGGCAAATATGAATAAATAATAAAATAAATATTTCAGGACATATCACACAACGCCATCTATCCTCATACTAAGCTAAGACTTGTATCATGGGTACTATACAACTGACATAATACATGTATACTTTTTTTTTATTCATAATTATTTGTGTCATGCGGGAATTGAACCCGCACCTTTTAGATTAAGCAAGATTAAGCTAACCGGCCAGTCAAAACAATTTCCTACAACAACGCATACAGAAACTGATGGTATAATTTAAATTACACTAATAAAATACTTCATTTTCTACTAGTTACAGTAGAATAGTATCTTATTTTAGAGCAGCAGAGGTTTAAAATTTATCATAAAAAACAAAATAATATTAGTTAATTAATAAAAAAAAAGTTTATTGGTCACACAAATTCTTATAATATTATTAACACTTATTAATAATGTAATTTAAAATAGGGCATTTTAGAAAAGGAAATGAGAGAAAGTGGTCCCTAAAACTAATTAACTTGAAAATTATTAGAATATAATTTCATTAATAATTTTTGAGTTAGAGATTTAATAACTTCGTGAGTACACTTAATTTATATCAAGAAGTATTAAAGAGTCTTATCGTTTTCCGTAGCTCCATTTACGTTTAATGTAGCCAAGTCCAGCTTGACCCCACCATCATCATCTGTATTTAAATAAAAATAAATCAATACGAGTACATATACAGCTTTATAAATTATAGCTGTTACCCACGACTTGAACCGTTTTCGCAGCGCACGCAACGGAAACCCTCAAAGATGTATAATTTTACCCGTTTTTTTCACATTTTCCATTGTTTCTTCGCTCCTGTTAGTGGCAGCGTGATGTTATCTATTCAACACTAAAAAAAATTCAATTCGCACCAGTAGTTCCTGAGATTAGCGCGTTCAAACAACAAACAAACTCTTCAGCTTTATAATATTATTAGTAAAGATTATTGCATTAATTACACAATTATTTGTAATGAGTCTGGTGGTTGAAATGGACAACTTTATTTGTGTTGTGAGGGAACCAACCCGTGACTCCTGGCAGGGAAGGCAGACATACTTCCAACTATTAATAATAATTGGCTAGTATGTACTCGTAAGCTTTGTTTATATCCATTCATTTAACTAAAGGAAGTGCCTACACTTCACAACACAGGTTATTCTAGTGTGGATTGCAGCGAACATGTAATAGTATAGTATAAATAATAATGTAAAGTACATAAGTTTATATTTAAATTAGCTAAGCTAAGAGACTTGACAGACGTAGCCGAGATCGGCTTGACCCATCATCATCAGTATACTAATGCCGCGTTTACTGTTGTCCCCAGGTCCCTCCCAAAACTTTGCAGCCAAGAGGAGGAGTCAGGCCGACCGCCTCAAGGAGGCGTATTGACCTTTGAACCCATCCACCATGACCACGATTTCTGTGAAAGAGTTGTTATCAACGTGAGTACCCTTAATTATTTTTTACATATATTTGTATTATTTAGTTATTTCATTTCATGACATATCACACAGCGCCATCTAGTCTCATACTAAGTTTACGCTTGTATCATGGGTACTAGATAACGGATATAATACATATATACTTTTCTTTTGTAAATACATACTTATTATACATAGAAACGACCAGACTCAACACAAATAATTACAAATTTAAATATTCATAATTACTTGTGTTATGCGGGAATCGAACCCGCACCCCTGGATTAGAAGGCAGAGCCACTACCAACTAAGAGTATTAATTATTTATTTATTTATTATTTTAATTATTTATTATTTATTTATTAATTTCTTAGTTATGTTCAATTAATCATAAGAGTGCGATTTGGAGTAGCTATAACCCTTTAAAGCTCAGGCACTTTTTTTTTATATCATAGTGGTTTTACGTGAAATAATTGTTTGAATAGGCTATAAGGACACCTAAAAAAATAAAAATAAAATAACCAAGCTTTTATTTTTTTATTTATGACATGTAACATATGTGTTACAACGCGATATCCTGAGAACATTTGTAAAAAGAAACTATGTATCGTATTTGTTACTTTGAGGTAAGAGGGCAGTAATGAAACAAAATAATATTCTAGCAATTTACATATTTATCACAATTAAATCAACGGTTTATATGGTAATTCAGTTATGGTTTAAGGTGGTAATTATTAAAACAGTTTCTTTTTGGTACAAAGCAAAGTCTCTGATCACATTTGACACAATGCACATTTGTCAAGCCTGTTTTGCAATATTTACATCTCCCTCTTGTGATGAAATCTGGGAAATGCCCAGTACTATCATATCGAACTGCTTCAGCTGGCCTCGGAGCAAACGGACGCCTAATTTTATTTTCATTTGGCACATCGTTGCTCGTTGATAGATCCCGAACTCGGTGTTTCTTTAGCAGCTCTTCAGCAATTTGCACTCTGAACGTTTTCAGCGGAATAATGTTTTTGTTTGCAGCATTGTGCCTACGATATAACAACCAGGCGTTATTTACACAAATGTCCAGCATCTGTATGAAGAGAGCCATGTACCATCTTTTTGTTTTAAAATGTGTGCGGTACAACGCGACCAACATATCCGCAAGATCAACTCCCCCCATATGTGCGTTATATTGTTTGACAATTTGCGGACAATCGATGTCTATTCTAGACTTAGCATCTTTAGACCAGCGTTTTATTTTTTCCATTGGATGAGAATCCACAAAAGAGCTGGCTAAAGTGACAGCCTTTTTTTCATTGCAAACCACTTGCTTACTGGAACCTCTGCCCTTTTTTGATAGTGCCTTATCTGTAGGCAAAATATCTTTGCAGTCTTTCAGCCGGTTTGCATTGATAGTTCCAAGACTGAAAATTCCGTATTCTTCACGCAAGTAATGTACCAATTCCAAAGTTGTGAAAAAATTATCAAAATACACAACGGCTGGTCTCTTTACTATAGTTTTCGATAGCGCCAATACTACCTTAGCTCCAAGCCCAAGACTTTCTTCATATTCACTGAAACGTATATTTCGAAAAGTGTCGTCACCCCCATACGGAAGAAAATCATAGACTAATCCCGAAACGCCAGCCCGAACGAATATCTTGAATCCCCATTTCTTTGGTTTTTTTGGTAAATATTGTCTTCTATTGCCAGCTCTGGTACCTTTGTAAGGCACCATCATTTCGTCTACACTGTATCTATCTTCTTCTTCAAGGAGCAAGCAGTTTTTTCTAATTTTTTCCAATAAAGGTCGGACTTTGAAATATCTGTCATCGTTTGTATCCAAATTGTCGGCGAAGTGTAAATATTGCCTTATTTGTTCGTATTTTTTGAGGGACATAATATCTGCAATTATTGGACATCTCAATTCTCTGCTCCAATAGTCTCTATATGAAGGCATTTTGATGATACCCATTTTAATTGTGATAGCAAGAAAGTCTCGCATGTCATCACTGGTGATATTGATGCTTTTACCAGACTTGCCTTGAACGGAGTATAAGTTTGTGTGTTCAGTAATGTATTCAATTATATCTTCAGAAAAGAATCTGAAGAAATAATCTATGGGTGATATGAATTCGTCTATATCAGAGAGGCTAAAAACTGTTTCTTCAAGGACCGCTGGATATTTAAATTTTGTGGGTTTCCATTTGAATTGCAAAGCTGGTCTTATGTATTTTTTTGCTTTTTTGGCAAGAAATCGTGGTCCTGTGTTTGCTTTTCTTTTAGAGGATCTAGTTGTCTGACTTGGTGGAGTTTGAAGTGGTGACAAAACAGATGATATTGAATTCAAAATGGGTAATGGGGCTTGTTGTATATCAGCTGGAAACATTTCATTCATGACAGGAGTCAATGGTACTGTATAAACAGAAAGGGCAGTGTCCTGCCCTTCCAGTTCTTCTTCATCCGAGCTGAGAAGATGGAGATTTTCAAATGAGGAGGGCAAAGATCTAGGTTCTGAACTAAATTTAGTATCTTCATCGCTGCTATAACGGCGTCTGGTGAAATTTTGAACAATAACTTCGTCTTCTGTGCCTGAAGTGTCCGTCGATGATGCACGTTCTGGTGGTACGAGAGCCAATATTCTATTTGCTCTATCCCATTTGACGCTTTATTGTCCCTGATGACAAAAAAAAAACGATCCATGCAACATTCACCCAACACCAAGCTCAAGCGTAATCAATAACATTGTTATTATACAGGTAGTAATGGAGTAGTAGCATTTTGTTACATTCGTTATTGTTAGATATTGTTTGGTGTTAGTAAACGCTGTGTTAAACACCACCCGTGCAATCCATACCCCCCATAAAACACACAAACAATGATATTTCAGAGTTTCGCAATGTTACACATTTGATACTAATCAAACAAACAATACTTAGTTCAGGGTTTCGTAATGTTACAAATATGATACTAATCAAACAAACATCAATTAGTGCATAGTTTCGCAATGTTACAAATACGTAACGTCGACAATCTGAACCAAATATTTCAAAATTTGATTAGAATTACATATTTATTTTATGGTGTACAAAACAAGTCATGCATAAGAAATAATTGAAAAACAAAATACTAGCAATAAGTGCGAAATAAACATCAAAATTGAAACAAAACTTACCGTGCGTCCACGCAAAGTCTGTCGACCCGGCGCCATTTCGACACAGACTGACAGTGAAGCGTTGTGGAAGAGCTTACTATTTTTTCACTAGATGGCGATAGTAGTACAAACTATGTACGCAGATAAATGTACAAAATATATTTACTATTAAGCCTACATGTTTTTTTATTTTGGACGTAACACCGGTGTAACGCTGTCCTTTAAAGGGATAAGGTGCACTTATTCTTCTTCTCATCGAAAGAGAGTGGCCAACTCTGGTGTCGAGAGTTTACAAACCGCCCTAAGGGCCTTTAACATGGCTTAACGACTGCTGTACTAGACAAACAGCAGGGACCTACAATGAACACTTATTGAAATGGCACTAATTAATAAATTAATGTGGGTCGGATGACACGTTGAATTGTAGGTCCTGGCTGTTTGTCTAGTACGGCAGTAGTTAAATGTTAGTAATAGTAATAGTTAATGCATGTTTCAGTCTGAAACCAAAATACATTCAATTAGCTCTTGATTCCGCGTAGTATTGATTTGCCCGACCCGACGCACCCGGAATAAATCGTAAAAGGGTTGTTATTTATATGACGGCCGTAGATAGGTACCTGCTTTCTATTGTAGCATTGTTTCAAAATAATCATCATCATCATCTGTAGCCGGTTTCTTCCCACCGCTGGAATAGGCCTAATTTACAATTTAATACTGTTTTATAGGAAAAATCACATAGACAGTAAACCAACAAATAACTAAAGATTTTGTGCACAACTTTTTTACGAAATTTACTTTACAATTTACAAAGAATACTTTAGGATAATTTATGTTCTTTTTATAATTAAATATGCCGTTGGCTTTGATTTTGCGCCCGCCTCATCCAGGAAAAGAACAATATGATTTTGTTGTGATACTTAATTGCTAATTGAAGGTCCCCTAATAAATTATTTCTGCGGGGGGCTCATGACCCTCAGTCAGGAGGAAATACAGCTCGAAGAAAGAGGGAGAGGTCCTTCCTGTTTATGAAAGCACGGCAATAGATAAACCATAATATACAGGGCCTGTAGGGCGGTTTGAAAACTGCCACCTTTTGGTTGCGCCCACACGAATTGAAACTTTTATTGTTTTGTAATAATAGATCGTAGCAAAATCGTTTCCAGAATCAAGTGCTCTTAGCTCTTCTTTGTGTTGGTAAAAAATATATTTTTGAAATCTTAAAAATAACTAGATTACAAACTAGAGTTTTTTGATTACATATCTGTAAGTTAAAGCACAAAGTCATCTCTAGTCTTGCTATTTTAACTGTTTCAAGTATAAGAATAATACATTAATTCCCAATATAGTGCAGACCATCAATAATGCCCTTGCGAGACTAATTTGAGAAACAGTTGCAGATACTAAAATTAATATGAGTCTACCTCAAGTATTCCTAAAACCCAAGTGTTTAGTATATACTTGTATTTCGGCTATTTACGTTCACAAGCAGTTAATAAGAAAAACAAGCCATTATATGACGTGACACTCAAGGTAACAAATAAAAGTACATTTTTGAAAAATCAGTTGGACGTGTTTAACAGGCTTTCAAATGCTTTGCCCTCGCTGCTCATTTCTAAAATGACGTATAACTTCACAAGTAAGCGCTACCCATTAAAAAACACCGGATCGATTCCGTAATTCGTTTATTACGTACCTAACCCACACGCTCGGCAAGCAGACGCCCAACAGTCAACTCTACCGACAAAAAGAGACTTTATCATTTTATTTGTAGGGAAGAGACATTATTGGCATTATATGATAGCTTGCCCCATTTAATATATGTTTATAGATAGAAGCAAAATAAATAAAACAATTGATTAACATCACGCAAGTTGTTGGCAAATGTGACCCTATATCAAGTTTAAAAAAAACGTTTAAAAGAGCAAAATCACTTACAAAATGTACCTTAAAACCACTAATTATAAAATTTTAAATAATTAAAATGAACTTTGCTTCAACTTCTAACACAGTACTCAGCATATTGCTGATAGCACGAGGCTACCAGCGCTGATTTTTTGCTGCTGCTGGCGATGACGTCATGTACAGTTAGACAATTTTGGTAAAGTGTGCTGTTTTACATCTCATTTTACGTGAGATAGGTTTGCATTTGACTGCAGCCCTATGATTCTTACCACGAGATAAGTTTCTCGAGACGTTTCTATAATCTCTACCAGTGGCAACATGCGGGTCTGATGCTTCGATGTGGATCGTCATAATAACGTATTTTTCGAATCTCTTTGGATTAGACAAATTACTGTGCGTAATTTTGTCGTCTTGATTATAGATTGACTCGATGTTGTGCATCATAAGCCTGCTGCAGGGCTAGCATGGTAAGGGAGCTAATAGTCATTTCCACCATTTTTATCTGTTGTATGGTGACAAGTAGTTAAATTGTAGACAGACTAATCCCTTGCCGTGCTAGCCATGCTGTTGTCGTTTCAAACTGTTGGCCGTGCGTGTGGACGAGGTAATACGTTAAAAGTTTGCGTGACGGCCTGCCACTGAGTGGTCAATGGTCACCATTACTTTTACCTGTTGATTTATCGTTCTCACGTGTTGGTAAACAGTGAGACCAGGCGTTTGAAGCCACGTCGACGGCCGGCTTGTAAACAAATGGACATGGTACGGCCGCAGTGATGTTAGAGCGATTTATTCCCAATTCGCTTCTGCTTATTTTTTATTTTTTTAAATAGAACGGGGTTGCACTTTGCCATAGTTTGCCTGATAGTAAGCAAAGGCTGGAGCGTGTAAGCTTTCATCAAGCCGAGCGTTTTGCTTCGACTCTTCGTGCGAACTGCCTAACTGTGGAGCTCCTTGCCCGATTCTCTATTCTATCTCTATTTGTCAGTCTTTAAGTCGAGAGCCGGTTCCTTCTAAGCAAGCGCGCTGCATAGTATATACTTTATGTTTTGTTCAAATTGTTTGTTGCTATCAAATTGTTTGAAGTTGCTACAAGAAATAACACGTGTTTCTTTCTTTCTTGCTTATAGTTTTCGTATAGACTTACCTAAATTCGTCCCACGATTTTGTGTGACGTGTAAAATTTACGCCCGGGAGCCGCCAAATGCCAGTATGCAGCGTGTGTATGAATAATTCCCGCTATTTTAGTTTGTGTACCCCTAAACAATGTGCAAACTCAGATTGGAGGAATGAAACCTGGAGAAAAGATTTATAATGAACTAGTGAACGCCTGCGGCTTCGCTCGCATTCTTTCAGGATAAAAAGTAGCCTATAACACTCCAAAAATCTCACACTACCTACTTACCAAAAATCATGATGATCCGTTATGCTGTTTTTGTGTGATGAGCGTTTAAATAAACAGCCAAACTAAGAATGTCTAGTACGGCAGTCGCTAAGCTATATCATAGGCCTTCGGGTGGCTTGACAACCTCTCAACATAAGAGTTGGCCACTCTCATTCGATAAGAAGAAGAAGGTGCTATGTTTAACAATAAGTGGCGTTAGTGTAAACACACGTGTTTACACTAACGCTACTTATTGCCGTGAGCTTCCCGTGTCGTTAGCTAAGCCCGTATATAGGAGTTCGTAAATATCACGGCACCGGCGGCGCCACGGAGTGGGCGGGCGGCCACATCTGTGGACGGTTCAACCATAATACTGGATATGTTGGGACGCGTGTTTTGGTCAGCTGTTTAAAGGCATGGGCAGCCAAAGTGTAGTAGAAATAAAGATAAAAAAGGAAAAATATATTTATTTGTAGGTAGTGCAATGTGATACAATTAAGTGTTGCTCTGCCTTCTACTGTAGTGTGCCTTTAGAAGGCAGGATCTTCCAGGAGATCAATTTGTTAACAAATAATATATATTAGAGAGAAGAATCGCTTAGAGAAGATCATTTAATGTGATAAGGCCTCCCTTTACCTGGATTCAGTACTCATGTCTTCAGCAAAACAGGAGTTAAAAGGACTTATCTACATCATAGATTGCTTTGTTTTTGTATGTGCGTGTATTTATGATGAGCAATAAGAATATATTGATTGATTGATATTTAAAAACGCAACCAATTGAAAAGTTATTTGTTATTTTTTTAACTAGTTATAAGTTTACTTTTAGTGTATGTGCCGATAAATTGGGTTATTTAGTAATACTTGCTAATAAAATAATATATAATATTATATTTCAAACAAACTATTAAAATGAATGCGCTAGATTATATGTGTGTGTGTAACAAACTCCGACAAGTTAATGCAATTCAACCTAGTAAAAATGTGTTAGTAACAAAAAATATTTAATTGACTACTTATAAATAAACATTAACAAAAACTAGTTTAGGCTCTTATTTATTTTACAAATATAATGCGTCAGCTATAGGTACATAGTTTTCATTCGAAAAATAAACAGAACATTATTGATTAAATGTAAGCAGTTCTGTTAAATAAATTTAATTTATTTAGCTTACCAAATAACTTGTACTCATTCTAAATTCTGAACGGGACGGGTTCGAGGCTCCGAATGATAATTCGTAGGGTGTGGTGTTGTTTTGTTTATTGTGATTGTTGTTTAACTCACTCAACTGGCTTCCATGGATTTACTTCTTTTGTGATGCTCATTTTTGAGTGTTACGAATTGTCTTGCCAATTTAATATGAACACGGCTGAACGGATCATCATGATTTGTTGAATGTTGAGAGAGATTTTTTTCGGAAGAAGCTTTCCTTGATGGTGAAGTCGTTAATTTTAAATTACCAGATAACTAACTGTTTGTGGGTTAACTGTTATTCCTAACAACAGTGCAACGAATCATTGTAGTATTTGTAGTGTATAGAATTTCAAAGGAAGAACAAGATAGATTTGATTTCATCAACAAAGAAATTCGCAAACCAGCAGGTTACTACTACTAAATAAAATAAGGCTTTATAACTTCCTGTCATTACAAACTGATCTGATTTCACTAGTTAATTATTCAGTAAATTAAAATTAACGCCTTCACCATCAAGGAAAGTTTTTTCCAAAAAAATCTCTCTCAACATTCAACAAAACATGATGATCCGTTCAGCCGTTTTAGCAGACAAACAGACACAGATAAACGGAGAGCAGAGAATCAGATAAACATACAAAATTTCTAGAAATTGTTGGAACGTGTTCTGCTACCAATTCAAAGTATCTCCAAACTTTTTTTTAATATATTCAATGTTCAAACTTTGGCCCCTCTTCAGCTTTATTATATACTAGTGGACGCCCGCGGCTTCGCTCGCATTATTTTGAGATAAAAAGGTTTAAAATGAACATAACTTTTTTATTTACGAACCGATTGAAATGAAATAAACACTAAATGTTAAGTTAAAAATACACCAACATGTTAGTGAATACCGTAGACAAATCGATTTAGCTGTTTTCGAGTCTACATAACGAACAAACATACCGACAGACAAAAAGACAAACAGATTTTTTTTAAACATGATTTTTGTGTTCTATTGCATCAATAAAGATTCAACTCCGGCACGGAACTAATACCAGTTCAAAGTGAACTCAAAGAGAACGAGAGCATTCGTGTTGTCTCTTTCTAATCTCGAGTACAGATGCCCGCACCCTGCACCCTGCACCCCGCACCCCTCAGTGCGCGTGTACTCAGCCTAAGCCAGCCAGCGTGTCCCGCCCTTGACGCAATGTAGGGCGCTCCTGCCGCAAACGGGTCAAGGCGTGTGTCCTGCTGAGACAATGTAACCCAATAGACAACTGTATAAAGAGGGATATACGAAATAAATATTTCATAATAATATGATACAGCGCCATCTAGCTCCATACTAAGCTAATGCTTGTATCATGGGTACTAGATAACGGATATCAGACATATATACTTTTCTTATGTAAATACATACTTATTATACGCAAACAACTCAGCATAAGTAGTAAAAAAAATAAAAATTATATTTAATTGTGTCCTGTAGGAACTGAACCCGTTCCTTTAGATTAGAAGGCAGAACCACTACTATTAAGCTAGCAGACAAGTCTCGCATAATATGTAAAATTCGACAAATAGTAAGTAAGTTCGACTTTTATTTTCAAAGTTCTAGACTACTATTTAAACCGCGGTTTGTAATAAGACGACAGTTTTTTTACGGAATTCGTTGTTTGAGATATGATTGCGTAGAGTCTATAATTACATTGTCTATGGTTCTGCGGCTCCGCTGCGTCTCTCGAACAACCCGGACTAGACAGAACGGGACTCGGCATATGGGGAAAGAAGTCAATTGAGGTTCAACTGACTATATACATATATTGACTGCTCTGTTAGCTTAGTTGGTAGTGACTCTGCCTTCTAATCTAGGGGTTGCGGGTTCGATTCCCGCATGAGACAAGTAATTATGAATACTAAAATTTGTAATTACTTGTGTCGAGTCTGGCCGTTTCTATGTATAATAAGTATGTATTTACAAAAAAAAGCATATAAGTATTATATCCGTTATCTAGTACCCACGACACAAGCGTTTGCTTAGTGTGGGGCTAGATGGCGTTGTGTGCAATGTCCCGGAATATTTATTTATTTATTATTTATTTATTTATTAGTGGATGCCCGCGGCTTCGCTTGCTTTATTTCAGGATCAGAATTAGCCTCTGACACTTCAAAAACCTCATACTATATACTCACCAAAAAACAACATGATCCGTTTGGCCGTTTTTGCGTAATGAGCGTTCAAATAAATAGAAAAACAGAGATACAGTTAAGCATTTATAAAAACTAATGAAACGTGCTTTATTATCGATTTAAAGTGTACCTGACCAATTTTTTTTGCGATATCTTCTATGTACATATTGTTTACCTTGTTCAGCTATATAAATGTAATATACAAATACAAGTACAATATACAAATGTAAAATATATACTTGAAAAGCCTAAGAATAAACGAAAGCGAAATAGCGATATTATTTTTCTAGTTTCCTGTAGTAGTAGAGTACCTAGTCTTTTATAAAATTAATGTTTTGACATACTAAAAATCTCTTTTAAAAGGTTTTGAGTTGTTTACCAGCTACCTTGTACCTGTGTTTTAGTCGTGACATTGAAAGTATTTCTATTTTTTTTACTAAAAAGCACTTTAGACGTTATTGCAGAAAGCGTAAGTGAATTTTTCATTTTGTTTGCGAAAAATTGCTCAATTACCAGCGGAATAGTTTCAAACATTAGTATTTTAAGGCTTTACACGTAAGTTTGTAGATCAGCTAGTGGAGGCAATCGCTTGCGATTACCAATGCTAAGCGACGCGGTCAGTCGTTGGATGGGTAACCGAAAAGTGGCATTCCACTTTGGGGCGCTTCGTTGTGTCGGATGACACATTAAATCCCGGCTGCTTGTCTAGTACAGCAGTCGTCAAACCATGTCAGACGGCCTTAGGGTAGCTTGATAAACTCTCGACGCCAGAGTCTCGCCCCTCTCATTCGATAAGAAGATGAAGATGTAAGTTAGTCATATATTTTGAGTTAAATTAAATAATTAAATTCTTTTGAAACTGACATGTTTGGTAAATAATCCAAGGACATGTTTCATCCTTGGAGTGGAAGGATCTAGGAGTCACAACCCGTAGTATAATAAAATAGAAATACAACTGAAAAGAAGGAAATCTCAGATGGATATATAAGAGCAATTTTATGCATTCAGCGCCACGGGTACATAAACCGTAGATTAGGCGACTATGACCAGATGTATGTATATTGTATACTAAGAACCACTAAATAATTGATCATATAGAACGGTAACTTCTTAAAATTACGCGTAGAATATACTTCCGTATTTCATCTTTATCCCACACATCATCTGTAAAGCGAAGCTTGTGATTGGTTACGATGACGGAAATATCCGAATGCCTTGATTGCATTGGTCGGTATCCTTTACCGACCAACCAAAAAGCCTTACTCGCCAACTCAACCGAGGCGGCGATTGAACATCTCGTGGATTTTTGTACTTTCTCTCTCTTTGAGTCGTATTCCTCATGACTGAGGGTCTTGAGTCCCCCGCAGAATTAAGTCGTTGGGGAGTTTTCTTGGGCAGATACATCGTGGTGGGCACCCAAGTTTTTCCACGGAAGACACATGTCCTCGGATATTATGGTCTTCAAGCATGTCGGTTTCCTCACGATGTTTTCCTTCTCTGCTAAGCAAGTGCAAATCCACACATAACTTGAAAATACAAGTCCTTGGTGTAGGGCCGGATTCAAACCAGGGTGCGTCTGGATGAAAAGCAGACACTGCAACCGCTACGCCACACTCGCTTTTTACTTTACGTTTCTATAATAACAATAGTTCGTAACTAAGAACCGTATGAGTCGTTTTAATTGCGTACACTTCCCACTGCAAACTGTTTGGCGTCGCGCTTGGATACGTACGGTTGATGTGAATACGCCCGTGTTTATGAATATACGATATTAGCTGGGTAAGCGCCCGTAGCTCAGCTGGCGGAGTTATTCGCATGCGATTACCAAAGTCTAGCCATCGATATTGCTTGAATGGGTGACCAAAAAATACAATGTATATGTATATATTGAATTAGCCATATCAGAGGCCTTTTCTTTGAAAACCCTGGAAAATTGAGACGGCCATTCTTCCTTCAATTAAATAAATAATAAGATGCGGGTAGCATCGCGGGGCGCTGCTAGTACACGACGAGAAGAGGATGGATGTTATGCACCAAGCAGCGTCTCAAGCCCGCGCCCTTGAAACTCACTCCGTACAGTATTTTTAGCCCCGTCCATTGCCAGCCGCAAAGTAACATACGCGCCGACGAAAGAAATATTGTGTGAAACGGGTGCTCTTTGCGGCAATTGTAAAATTTTATGCGAACGCGAGAGATGGCCGTAAATATTGATTCGCTACATTTTTCGCCACCGGTGCGTGTTTGTGCATTGTTTTGTTACTCTATGATCAAAAAATTGATTTTTGCTGAACCTAATATACCCGTAACATTGCTATTTTAATAGTTTACAACTCAAGCATGAGTTTTATTGGAAATTATACATCCTATCCTCGATCTGGTTGACGGAGTCTTTTTACGCACAATTTTTATATGCATTTAAAACCATTTATGTTTGGCTATATATCTTTTTATGTTAGGTCCAATATATGCATGATAATTTGGACGTTTTGTATAAAATTTGCAATAAATTGATCATGTTCAAATCATAAGCTCACAAGTGTGACGCTAATGGCAATGTAGGTGATTGTTACACCATTATGTTAAGTGTCATTTTTGGTATGTAGGTAGTTTGAGGTATTAGGAGTGTCATAGGCTACTTTTTATCCTGAAATAGTGCGAGCGAAGCCGCGAGCGTCCACTAGTAAGTTATAGTTCTTCCATTTAGCATCTATGATGTTTTCAAACGTCACACGTAAAGCCATAAATTTGAGGTGGCAGTTCTTTCATTCGTTACCTGTTGCACATCGATTTCAGCGTTCAGTAAAATATGGCTGCTTCAATACATGCTCACTACTTCATAACTCACCTGCCGGCTTAATTGAAGAATGCGAAACGTATTATTAAAAACATGATAGCATTACTACAGAAAAATGTTAGAAGTAAACGTGTTCTATAGTCAGTGATATTTTAATATATTACCTCCAATAAAATAATATTTCTATTGTATAATTGAAAGTACAATAAACATATAATACAAATAATACAAAGAAAATATATTCGGCGTCTCGATGGGAAAACGATATCTTGCTTGTCATTTTCATAATACCTTACAATCGAAAGACAATCGAATTTGTCGTATTATAGTTCCTATCTAAAACTAAAGCATACCACTCATATCACTACATAGTCGCTTCCCGCGTTTCCGCGTTCCCTTTGTATGCTTAGATCTTTAAAACTACACAATGGATTGTGATGCAGTTTTTTTTTATAAATACAGTGATTGAAGAGGAAAATTTAAATGTACAATAATACGCGCGAAGCAGCTTGAAAAAAGCTTGTACTTTACAATTATGGTTTACATTTTGTGTTGTAGTTTAGTTTCGATAGATTATATAATTTAAAGCTCTTCCCAAAGAGCACTTAAAACCAAACTACGCGGTTGCAAGCTACGGAATGAGTATCAGAATTTGCCGCTGCATTTACTAGACGTCCATGAATCGACGCGGCGTGAGCGATGTATGCTTGTGTTAGGTGTTGAGTGCAGCTGTACCGGAGCGAGCTGAGTGTGTACACTTTAACGTGTATTTTCGTATAGACCATTGTTTCGCACTATTTATTCCTTACTGGCGAGTGTAGCTCAGCGGTTCTAAAGTTTGCTTTTCATCCAGACGCACCAATGACTTGTATTTTCAAGTTGTGTGTGGATTTGCACTCGCTTAACGTTGAAGGAAAACATTGTAAAGAAAAAAAAAGATTAAAGATTAAAAGATTTTTATTTGTAAACAGGTACATGTGGTACAATTTAGTGTTGCTCTGCCTTCTACTGTAGTGTTGACTGTGTTGTAGAAGGCAGGATCTTCCAGGGGAACAATTTGTTTACAATTAAATTATGTTATACTAGATAATAATATACTTTACAAAAACATGTGGCTATTCTTAAACTAACTTAGCCTAAATATACAGTGTATCAACTAAGTTTAGATAATAATTTAAATTAAAATTAAAATTACGCCGTTGTGTGTGTATGTGTGTGTGTGTGTATGTGTGTGTGTGTGTGTGTGTGTGGATGTGTATGTGTGTGTATATATATGTGTGTGTGTGAATGTGTGTAAGTGTGCGTGTGTGTATGTGAGTGAGTTGGTATATATTGAGTATTACTGAATAGTCAATACCGTCGAAATAATTAATGCTGTACAGTAGAACCCATTAATAACAAACAAAAATAATAACAATAAAAAAAAAAAAGTTAATTATATTAATCAGGAGGTTTTTCAAGCAGTTGTTCTGTATCATCATACTTTAGTGTGTCTAGCCATTTGTAAATTACAATTTTTAGTTTATGTTGTGTCAATTGTCTAGTTACCTGAATAGTGCTTAATTCATTGTAGAACATTGGTGCAAGATGCAAATAGTGATTCCAGGATACATCACAGTGATACTTTGGAACTGGACATTTAACTATGCGTTTATCAGTCGTAGACAGGTGAGGTACTACTTCTCGGTGGTATTTACGCAAACATTGAAGGATAAAAAGTTTACGTACGGTAAGTACATTACATAGTTTGTATAACTGATAAGTAGGGTACCGGAAGGGCAACAAAAATGTAACTTTGAGTAGTGCCCTTTGTGCTCTTTCTATGGTTTTCATGTTAGTTTTACCAGCACCTCCCCACGAACATATGCAATAGCTAATTGCACACTCAGCCAGTGCTTTGTAAGTTTGTATGAGTAGTTTCTTGTCGGCAACATGTCTAAGTGTTTTAAAAACATGAATTAACTTCCTCGTACGCTGAGAAACTGTGTGTATATGTGCACCCCATTTTAGATGATGATCTATCATAACACCTAAGTATCTTACTGTGTCCACACTAGCTAGTGTGCTACAGGCACAGGTGCGTGGAAGAGATGTGACATTACAAGGGTAGGAATGGGCTTTAATGTTAAGAGTATGTGGCGGTCTGGATGCCTTAGTTTTACTAAAGGACAGATATTTAGTTTTCGAGATATTGAGTGAAAGTAAGTTGTTTTCTAGCCAGGCTATAACCTTTGAAAGACCAAACTCTGCCTTGTTGAAAACCTTTTCCCAGCTTCGGTTATCATTGAACAGGAGAACTGTGTCATCAGCGAACATTAGTGTATCGGCCTCTATAGACTTGAGGGTACATAGCTCATTAATATAAATTAAAAAGAGGGTAGGCCCTAGAGTGGAACCTTGTGGAACACCATATTTACACGGAGCGCTATCACTAAGGTTATTCTCTACTTTTACTTTCTGGGTCCGATTAGTTAGATAGTCAGAAAACCAACTGTGGGCAATTCCCCGAACTCCTATGTTATTAAGCCGCTCTAACAGTATTGGAATTGATACCGTGTCAAAAGCTTTCTGGAGGTCCAGAAAGATACCCACAATTTTTTTCCCACTATCTAAATAAGATGAAATGAGGGTAGTTAGCTCAAGTACGGCGTCATCAGTGGATCTCCTACTTCTGAAGCCATACTGGTTAATCGCTAATAGGGCATTCTTTTCCAGATACGACATTAACCTCTTGTTTGCAATTTTTTCCAAAATTTTTGATAAAACTGGTAGCAAGGAAATTGGTCTATAATTTGACGGCTGTATCTTGCTACCAGCTTTAAATATTGGAGACACAATAGCCTGTTTGAATATAGCTGGAAAAGATCCCGTAGAGAAACTCAGATTGCACAGATGGGCTATTGGATCAGACAGTTCTTTTAAGCAAGTCTTAAAAATAGAAGTGGATATTCGGTCATGACCCGGGGCACTATGTGTTTTGAGGCAACTAATGACACTAGCAATTTCCTTGGCATCTGTCAGGAATAATGATAACGAGCTTATAGGTACATTAGAACATCTTGATACATTATTTGCCAATTGTTCATCGGTTTTGTTAAGCTTACGGAGAGTTAAGTTAGCTAAGTCGTTACCAATACAAGTAAAGAAGCTATTTACCTCATTTAACGATTCGATTGGATCTTTTTTTATATCAAGTAATGCGTTAGAGGGTACTTTATTTGCAGAGTAGTTAGAGATTTCTTTTATAATGTTCCAAGTGCTTTTAATATTACCTTTAGAGTTATTTAGTTGGGTTTTATAATAATTTTGTTTTTCAGTTTTAATAAGGTGGTTACATAAATTTCTATATTTTTTATATTTTACTAACAATTCAGTATCATTTGGAAAAACTTTACACCGTTTCTGCATCTGGTTTCTTCTGCGTATACTTTTAATTAGACCATAAGTTATCCAAGGTTTTAAAGAAACCGTCATGTTTGAGGACCACAATATCCGAGGAAATGTGTCTTCCGTGGAAGGACCTGGGCGCTCACCATGATGTATGAGAACTCCCCTAACGAATTAATTCTGCGGGGGAGTCATGACCCTCAGTCATAACTGAGACTGAGAGAAGAAATACGACTCAAGGGACAAGAAATTCCTTACTAGCAACACGGCCACGGCGCTACCCGCGTTTATTCGTAAAAGATTGTAGCTTATGTGTTAATTCGAGGTGTAATCTACCAATTAAGAATATAATAGTAATTTATATAATTGATCCTCAAAGTAACCCTGGAGCCTTGTCCTCAGAAGATTATATCCCAGGGTTCCTCAAATCCACAGTAAATAGGTTTCTTCTAGGAAAAGCGCTACATCAGGCAAGCTGTAGTCAAACGAAAGCCTATACCGTGTTAAAAAAACAATCATATACACTCACAAACTTATGACTTTATTACATAAACTGCTTACTTTATTTTATTATATATGCTTCAGTTTCTCGCGTCTGATTTATAAGTTAAAGGCTGCGGTTTCGATTCCGATTGCGATGCGATTTGAGGCACATATGGATGGCTTGGTTTGTCGCATTGGACCTTATGGTATGTTGTAGTAGACTCGTTTGAGAGCTAATTCATTCCCAGGACAAAAACAATCCACTTTAACTACAGAAGCTATTTTTTCGGGTTTTCCGTTACTTGTTTGTTATTGTATATTTCAGACCATATATCTGTCAAAACGTTTTCTTGATAAGCAATAAGTACCTATTATAAACATTGTGTTGTGGTGTGATTTTTTTACAAATAACAAGTCTTTGTCACCTATAACGACACGCTCTAATAGCTGTTTTTTCTGTTTTGTTTTTTCTTTTCAACAACATACCTACGTTGTTGTATTAAATGTACAGAAAACGGTCGCGCTAGCCGAAAACGGCTAGGAAGATTAACGACACTTGCACTTGCGATTCAATTCGACCATATAATACGTCCGTACCGAAATAGACCTCATGTAAACATTCCATAAATGCATAATCTCTGCCTAGTGTTGGCTAAATCAAGTGCCTATTCACAACCAGGAATGCGTGTTATACAAATGTATGTTAGTACTAACGCCTCGTCAGTGTATTTTGGACTGAGTGCAAATATGAACGATTCTTACATTTTCGCGATAAACGAAATGGGGCTTATCTCGCAGCCATTAAGATTACATCCACTATGGACTTCTTAGAGCATGTCTAGTGACTATAGGTGTACAAACACTAGTTAAGTGTTAAATAGAAGATGCTGTATAATACGTATTATAGTATTATAGTATTATTTACTATGTAGAAATTTCAATTAACGATGTGTCAGATTTCTCTACAGAATAGACGATATAAAAATATTTAAAAAAATATCCTAAAAACTAGAAATTCACACGTCACGTTTTTTTTTTACTTATTTAAAGCTGCAATTTATTTGCTTTATCTGTTAAAAATAGTGATCTAATTAGCCCTTTTTGTTATTATTTTTTTTTATCTGACGCAAGAAACGATTGAAACAAATACAAAATCCACTGATTACACATTAACAAAGATAAAAAAGCTTATAATCAAATTAAAGCCTTATCTTTTTAAGTTGTTTAAAAATAAGTGCATTTATTTTCATAACCCTCTGAGTAGTAATCTAAAGTGAAAAAAAAAAACATAAAACACAGACAAAATAAGCCTATTCTAAAACCTCGTTAATTGTGATTGGTACATACGGCATGTGAAGAAATAACGTTACTATTCAACAATTAGTAAAAACATTAGCGAGGAAAAATGAGTCACGGAAAAATATTTTTCCGAGTAACATCTTTATGTTTGTTTGTCAAACCAATCTATATTTAATCTTGTCTGGACATCAACACGGAGCGTAGCGATTCTCACGGCGGAAAGTTTTTACTCGGAAACTAAACTTCCATTTATAACTCTTATACCAATACAAGTAATATTATGTGTAAGGGCGTTATTTTGTTTGTCTAGGATTGATAGATACATTTTCCAATGTTGCTCTTTTGTTTTCGCAATTTTTATGAAGGAATGATTTTACGTGGAAACAGTCAAACCAAACATGATGAGGGTTAGCAGGTTCATTGTCATTTATCACAACATTAGGAGACGTCGCAAGATTTGGATGAAGAGAACCATAAATCCCTTTACTAGCGAGTGTGGTTCAGTGGTTCCAGTGTCTGATTTTCATCCATACGTAACCTAGTTCAAATCCGGCCCTACACCAATGACTTGCATTTTCAAGTTATGTCTGGATTTTGCACTCGCTTAGCGGTGAAGGAAAACATCGTGAGGAAACCGACATGTTTGAGGACCACAACATCCGAGGACATGTGTCTTCCGTGGAAGGATCTGGGCGCCCACCACGATATATCTGCCCAAGAGAACTCTCCTTACGAATTCGTTCTGCGGGGAGTCACGACCCTTAGTCATGAGGATATACGACACAAGAGAGACTCCAGCACAAAATCTAAAATCACGATGCTCAATTATTTTCAATCTAGCAAACATGTTTTCACTTTTATATAATGGTATTTATACATTTATATAATGGTATGATGTCAATTTAGGCACATTTGATTGGCAGATCCGTTTCCGAATGATAATTTTCCGCCGTAAAATAAGAATAGCTCTGGCCTACTTCATATCTTGTGTTTTAGCAATGCTTTGAATAAGCCAAGATTAGAAAGTTCTTTTCATGTTAACGCGCCGCGATAAAAATATCTAAGGTCAAGTGGCGAGTGTCGTGACCATGTTTCTGTTTATATAAACTTGTTATATAAACTAATAATGTTTTGCGGATCCACGTGATACTGTTGAGTAAATACGGGTCTTATACATAAGGTGTTTATTTATGTAAAATAAAGAAATTTTAAATTCATCTATCAATATCTTACTAGAAGTGTAATGTGTAAATGTTATCTAAATAGTAAATAATTACTTAACGGATTTTGAAGAAACTCAGACAGGTCCAATTGGTCTCCAAGTTGGATTATGTATTATCTAAACTCCTCGTACGCTATAGGTTTTTGTTACGTTTTCTTTTTTTTTAGTAGAAAGCACAACTTTATAACAACGTCCCAAGTCAATAATTATATGAACCTTTAATTTCTTATTACAAGTACCTACCTTGTAGATTAATTTACTTTACTACTAACTTTATTATTGTTCTATTTACAATAATAAATCATAAAAACAAGGAAAGAAGAACTAAACATATACTACTTCTAACTACAACATAAAAAGGGGCACTTAGAAAATCTTTCATTGTGATTTTTCTTGTTTGTTGGTGTTTTCAATAAAGTGTTAGCTATCTAGAATCTATTATAAATATGTATTTACAAAAGAAAACTATAATAATATTATATCCGTTATCTAGTACCCACGACACAAGCGTTTGCTTAGTGTGGGGCTAGATGGCGCTGTGTGAAAATGTCCTGGAATATATATTATAAATAAGTGAATATGAATAATATGATCTTTATTAGAAGTTGGTTAAACTGATATTCTTCTTCTTGTTCACAGGTAAGCGGACTAAAATTTGAAACTCAACTCCGAACACTCAACCAATTCCCGGAAACTCTTCTAGGAGATCCAACCAGACGGATACGATACTTTGACCCACTCAGGTTGGTATTATTTATGGAATAAATAGAAATAATAGCGAGACACAGAAATTCCTTACGAACGGTGTGCTGAATTTTTTGAAAATATCTGTTTTTGTAGATTTTTCTGTACGTTTAAGTATTTTTTTGTATTTATTGTGAAATTTCTTATTAAATAGTATATGAAATGAATTTATTACGTACAAAAACTGTGATTCCCCAATACAGCCGCAACTCAGCCTAGTGCTGGTGGCACAGGCCCACCAGCACTGATATTCTGTTACGGCTGGCAGTGACGTCACGTACTCTACTTTTTCGATTATGGATGCAATCGTAAGTGGGAAATAATGCAACAGGTCCTGAATGTATGTCCTAGTGTAGAATCATACACTCACTAACACTCTACGACTAGTTTCTAGCGCCAGTGGTTGATTTTTTGTTGACATCGATAAATAAAACAATTGCTCGTCTCTCGTCATAGGTTAGAAAACCCTTTTACTCACAATACCCTCAAAGGGTATCTACTATAACCATGACCACGTACAGTGAATCCATAAAGTGTAGATGTATATGAAGAAAACAAGGTTTCTTAATTCTTTTTCAACATCAAAAATAATTACGTATGTTGTCAAAAATTTAGTATAATATCCTCTGTCTATTTTAAGTACTACAAGAGGGCTGTAATATTTTTTACGGTATTATGATTTTTAAGATCGGGATATAGGATATTTAATGTAATCTCCTTCAAAAATATCTTACTTACTTACTAACGCTGCGACCCAAAGTGGATCCTGGCCTCCGACACAAAGAGACGCCACTCCTCTCGGTTCTGCACCATCTCCTGCCACTCGGTAGCATGGAGTTGTAACAGATCCTCCTCAATCTGGTCCTTCCAGCGGTACTTGGGACGTCCAACTAGTTAAATAAAATGCTCAATGAATCATATTTGTTCCAGGAACGAGTATTTCTTCGACAGAAACCGGCCGTCGTTCGACGCCATCCTATATTACTACCAGAGCGGGGGCCGCCTGCGCCGGCCCGTCAACGTGCCGCTCGACGTCTTCTCCGAGGAGATCAAGTTCTACGAGCTGGGGGAACAGGCTACCAACAAGTTCCGGTGAGAAAACTATCTCTCTCTCTCTTGAGTCGTATTTCCTCATGACTGAGGGTCAGGACATCCCCGCAGAATTAATTCGTTACAGGAGTTCTCTTGGGCATCACAAAACTGTAAAAAAATACAAATAACATGTTTTTGTTAACCTATTGTGTCCCACTCCTGGGAAAAGGTATCCCCATCCATGTCTCCCGGTTGACAGCTAAAAGAACAAACAAATTGCATAAAAAATCTTATAAGTAACTAAATTTACTTGTAATAACCGGCTAGCACTTACGTTAAAAATTATGTCGATTATTAGCTCGACATGTTTCGAAAAACTAGTAACTTATAACTAGTCAAGGCCGGGCACAAGGTACCTATGGTAGAGGGTTTAGAGACAGTAACCTCCGGACAATACGCGCCGTGTCAAGGATATATTTTTAACTTATTGTAGCCTGTACTTTATCTTATTATTGTAATTTTAATGGGTATGCACTTGGTCATAGCTTGCCTGATAGTAAGTAGACTGCAGTCTAAGATGGAACGCTCTTACCCAATAATAACCGGTTTAATCTTGTGTTTTTATATGTTTGCACTTGACCACAAGTTACGGTCTGACCTGAAGCTTAAGATGGAGCGTTCTAATCTAAGAACTGGTTTAGAAGATTGAAATTTGCTATATTTATAGTTCGAGAAGAATAGGACAGTTGTGTTGACAAGGATGACCATGGCTTTAGCATGGTTGTTTCGGGATAAACGTAACCTACATTAGTCTCAGGCAGGACCCTATACACTAAAAGTACGATATATTACTCGTGGCGTTGTTCGCAGCGAGGACGAGGGCTTCATCAAGGAGGAGGAGAAGCCCCTGCCCTCCAACGAGCGCCAGCGCAAGATTTGGCTGCTGTTCGAGTACCCAGAGAGCTCGCAGGCCGCGCGCGTCGTCGCCATCATCTCCGTGTTCGTGATCCTACTCTCCATCGTCATCTTCTGCCTCGAGACCCTGCCCGAGTTCAAGCACTACAAGGTGTTCAACACCACCACCAACGGCACCAAGATCGAGGAGGACGAGGTCCCCGACATCACTGACCCCTTCTTCCTCATAGAGACCTTGTGCATCATCTGGTTCACGTTCGAGTTAATAGTGCGGTTTCTGGCGTGTCCAAACAAGTTTAATTTCTTCAGGGACGTCATGAACATAATAGATATCATCGCTATTATCCCGTACTTCATCACTCTCGCGACCGTCGTGGCCGAGGAGGAAGACACGCTGAACCTGCCGCGCGCTCCCGTCTCCCCGCAAGACAAGTCCACCAACCAGGCCATGAGTCTGGCCATTCTGCGGGTGATCCGGCTCGTGCGCGTGTTCCGTATCTTCAAGCTGTCGCGCCACTCCAAGGGCCTGCAGATCCTGGGCCGCACGCTCAAGGCCTCCATGAGAGAACTGGGCCTTCTCATATTTTTCCTATTCATAGGTAAGTCACAATTTACTATTATAGCACAGAATGCTCAAAATCTTTTTGCACTAACCGGGAACTGTCTCACGCATACATGCGAATTGAGATTTTTGAGGCTAAATGTGAATAAACTTTGCATTTTCACATAAAGGGCGAGACAGTTACTCCAGTCAAGTAAATAAACCAAGTCCCCGTCCAGCCCATACCAGCCCTAGCGCCTCGGAGCAGGTGCCTCCGCGCCAAGCCGAGCGCAGAGAGCGGCAGCCGCGGGCTGCGCCCGTGCGTCGGATTTTACCTGTCTTGTGTTCGCAGGGGTGGTGGTATTCTCTTCCGCCGTATTTTTCGCGGACAAAGACCGAAACGACACCAACTTTTCATCCATACCAGACGCCTTCTGGTGGGCCGTCATTACTATGACCACGGTGGGATACGGCGACATGAGGTAATCCCCGCGCCCGACGCTCGGCCCCGCTCGCTCGCCGCTCTCCCGCTCACTCTGTGTGTCGCACTCTACCCATCTCCGTCGTTGTGTGCTTGTTCTTAAAGGTGTGGTGCTGTTTTCATCGGCGGTGTACTTCGCCGAAGCCGGAAGTGAGAACAGCTTCTTCAAATCCATACCCGATGCGTTTTGGTGGGCGGTCGTGACAATGACGACCGTAGGATATGGAGACATGACGTATGATTCAGAGATTCACTCTAAGTTTCATTTTGCCTTCTGGTCATATCATTTTATTCCACGATCTTACATCGGCCTCTTTAACACTCGGAGTTTTCTTTCGCCACATCAATAACTAAATACATTCGCTTTAATTTGGTTCATCGACGGTTCGCTCGAGACTAAACCGATCACTCACTTATTTTTTGTTATTCACCTTTTTACGATTCTACAACATGCACGTTAGGCATCCTTGGTCTTGATAATTTTTAATCATACGTCTTTTTGACATCATTTTCTTCCTGAAACACCCAATTTTACATGGAAACGCGGTAATTGTAAAATTTCCCACACGTAGGCGTGCCCGCTAGAGTAGGAGAGGCGACCGCCTCCGTCGTTGGTGACACCGCCCATGCAAGAGTAGGCCGCGGGTGTTCTCACGGCCCGGCCGGCGCACTACCCTGTGTGGCTTCGCTACCTACCTGTCGTGCCTGTCTCGATGTTGTGAAAATTGACGTTAGCTTCCGAATGGTGGTCAGCCAGCACTCGCGATCAACATCATCACATACGACAACTTCTTCATTAGAGGGCGTTCTCATTATTTTGCTTACATGACGACGTTCCGACTGTAAACCATCTATCTTTTGAGTTGGAATGATCGATCAGTGATCTCTTTTCTGACCTAGGCATGAGTCGAGCGTATGGTGAATTTTACACGTTACTGCTACTATGTAAAATGGTCATTCAGTTTGTTCATTGCTTGTTTTATCGGCTTTTGTTCACGAGCTTTACACCATTTACGGTATTGTTAAGTCTGTTATATATGTTCGTTTCTTTGTTAGTGCATGGATATTGTCCCCGTAGGGGAACCGAATGTCCACCGTAGTATACGTCTTACACGAGTAGGTACGTCCTAATGTTAGTTGTCCGTTTTGTTTATATCTCCCTTTATCATAGTGAATTATACAATTATTCGTGTCTACACCAAAAGTAACGTATAGTAAATAAATAATTTAATAAATTTACAATTTGCAAATATAATTAGCTAAGTTTATAGTCCTTTGCCAATATAAAGTCGTCGCGCGATGTATGTTGTTAAATTTTAAAACAATATACGTAAACAATTTCAAATGCCAATAAAACCTTTTCCGAATACAGTATGTGAAGTCGTTTTCTGCGGTCCACCAAGGAATCATAATCGAGTTGTACGACTCGCTCATGATTAACTGATGGACCGAGTAACCAATTATGTATCATTTACTTGTACAATGTTAACGTTATTTTATATTTCTACCAGTGTTTGTTAAAAAGACGTTTTTGCTGTAGACACGTAGCTGGCGTATACGATAAGGCTGTGCGATAGTATAGAAACAGTCGCAAAGCGGCTCGCTGGCAAGTGTGAAAGGTGACGAATGAAATTGATTTTCTTAGGAATCGACGCCTAAGCGAATCTATACAGAAAAATATATTTTTATTATGTTTTTTAACTAAAAATGTCGGTAGGTTGGGAAACGGTAAGTATTTATATGCATGTGCATTATCATTGCGTTCATACAAACCTTCTACAATTTGTGCCAAGACAATCGATTAAGTTTTGTTACAAGTTTTTACAAATACTTAAACATTTTGTATATTGTCGAATCATAGCTGGTTTTGCGTTGTATTTACTCAAGTAAATTGCAATCAAACCCTGCTAGTCACAACGGCATAGTTTAATTACAGTCACAGCATATGCTTTGTTCATTATAGTGTGATAAATTTGGCGGCTTGATCTCCATAAATTTTACGTTCAATTCACGAAAAATATGTATATGTTTAATGTAATGTAAAAATCAGGCGTTACTTTGCGAAGAACCATTGCAGATGAAAACATTGTGAAAATATCTAGTGATGTTCCGCTGTTAACAACACTTAGTTATTTTCCCAAATTTTCCATTTGAAAAACATATGATAGCTGTCAAAATTATCATGCCATAACGAGCAAAGTGTACGCGTTCCTTACAAACAAATGTTTTAGCGAAACTTCTTCGATTGTCAAGTAAAATGTGAACGTCAAAGATGGAGTCTCACGTTTCTTTACGATATAGGCCTGTGGGAGTGTGGGGCAAGATCGTTGGATCTCTGTGCGCGATCGCTGGTGTGCTCACCATCGCCCTGCCAGTGCCCGTCATTGTCTCCAACTTCAACTACTTCTACCATCGAGAGACGGACCAAGAGGAGATGCAGTCACAAAACTTCAACCACGTCACTAGCTGCCCGTACCTGCCTGGGACCATGGGCGAACCATATCTTAGTAAGTGCTGTCTCGTTAACAATTTTGTTCATTTATTTTAAGCATGCCAGACATGTGCAAATTAAGTCTAAACATGTGGTGTTCAAGAGATGTCATCTGGCTTACGCTAGATAGCATACAGAATTTAAATGTTATTTATATCTTGGTTTTTTTTATATCTTCTACTATTTACACTTGTGTTTCGTCCTATTATTCGATTCGCATTTTAGACAATTTGCAATAGCAGCTTGTCACGGCCCAACCGGCACCGAATCACCGGATTCAACACACATGAAATCAATTTACGCATCCTGCTTACAGTTTATTTACCAAAGCATGAGTTTTGAGTTAATTTTTGTTTCCTTTATGTTCATTTTCGCATATTTCAGGTGGAAGAGACGATGAAAAAGAAGAAATTACGAGTGACCATTGAACTCTAGCCAGTGTTGTATAGATTACTTTTTACCCGCGCATAAAGCAAGTCATGGATTTAAACATGAACTCGGTTAAAAATCGACAGAGACGATCATTGTGATATTAATGTGTAAGGGACAAGAGTGCTTTCGTGTAAATAAATTAGCAGTTAAGTGATAAAAAATAAGCGAAAAATAAAATTGTTATTTATTTTCTTTATTGCCATGTTTTATGTTTTTCACAAATCATTTCATTTTTATTCAAGTAATTTTGGAGATGCTCACATTGGTAAGAATTTGGTTTTAATGGGTTTTGATTGCTTTTACTTATGATGGTTTTAGCAGATTACTTTTATAAGTATTAATGCACGTTTCTTTGAAATAAATCTGCATCAACCGGAAGTCACGATTTAGCTGTCAAATTATAATGTATTCTCTAATATTTTTAGCGTATTTTAGAATGAAAAGTAAACAAATAAAATGACAATTTTAGCACTGAAAAATTTGCGAACATCCGGAGTATAAGCTATGGCATTTTTATTTTAAATATTTAATTTTCTTGTATGTAACATAAATTCATCTTCAGCATATCTGGAAAACTAAAATAACTTCTGTAACAGTTTTTTAATTGAAAACGTTTAATATAGGTGCTTTATCGTTCACCGAGTACCAGAGTAAGTTTTAATTTACTTTTATTTTCCTTAGTTGATTCACTTATTTATTCGTTTTGTTTGCTTACTAACCTGACTACCTCTATCATAACATTAAAATTTAGAATTAGAAACATACATTAACATATTAAAGGTTAATTAATACAGAGCTGATAACTTACTGAAGAGACCTGTAAGTGGATGATTCTGAGTCTGTATCTATATTATTATTTAACACGTTGGACGCCATGGGGGTCACTAGTGACCTCAAACACTGTACTACGCAGCGCTTTGGGGGGCATATGTGACCTCAAGTCAGACCTGTATTTAACAAGCTTTATAGCGCCGTAGAACATTGTCTCCCTTGATTTATTGTTATGAAATGCCCGGCACGGCGCTCCAGAACTATATTACCAAACAGGACATTGATACTTCCAGAGGAGTTAGAATAATCATAGGGAAATGATGGTAAGACGAAAAATCTGAGTTAAGAGACATTTATTTTTACTATACTTACAATTTAAATTAAAAAAGGATCGAATTAGCAATGAAATAAAATCACAAAAAAATATATTTACGCATGTTTTATTTATGTGCAGTATTGAAACATGGAAGGCAGTAGTGGGGCTGACCAGGACATAGTCTGCAAAAGGTGCTAACTTTTTTAGTCTTATTTTTCGCCTCAATTCTTGGCATTATTTCTGTGTTATTTTTGTAGCAAAGAACACAGAATCTTCTGGTATTTTTTACGGCTCCGGGTTTTTTCTCCAGTTCATGTTTCAGTCTTCTAGGGCGCGTTACTGTTGAAAGGTCAGTTTCTGAAGTGTCAGTGGTTGTAAGGTACTCCACGAGTTTTTTTCTATATTGTACCATTGATATTGCTTTGTTTGTCGTTTCTTTATACATAATCATGGCATTGACAACCGCTGTGTTCAAAATTAGTTCTATTGCCAGTTTTTTGTACCACTTCACAGATTTGCGAAGTGGTGTAGAATAGGCTGTCATTTGGTCGCTCATGTCGACTGAAGCTTTGCATTTGTTGTACTCTAGAACCATTTTAGGTTTTCGAAGGGTCTTGCCTTTTACTTTGATTTTACAAAATGTGTCGGTGTGCTTAGTAGACATCATCAATACATCCCTTTTATCCTTCCATTTTAGGACAGTAATTCCATCCTCATTTTCCTGTGCCATGTGCTCGCCACGCTGTAATTTTGCCTCAACGACTTTTTTTGGCAAGTTTCTTCTGTTCTTTCGTACTGTTCCTAAAAAATGTGTCTCTTTTTTTATCTTTATCTTATTCAACAACTCGTAAGCCAATTCTAAGCTGGTATACCAGTTGTCGGTTGCAATGGTATGTCCTTTGTTCAATAATTCTTCACAAAGTGATAATACTACTTTGGTTGGTGTATTGTTAACTGTATCAAAATTTTTACCGCTGTATACCTGGAGTTTTAAGGTATAGCCTGGATTTGTGCAAAGTTTGAATAGCTTGATTCCATACTTGTGTCGTTTTGACTTATTATACTGCCGAAATGAGAGCCTCCCTCTGAAAGGGATCATGCTCTCATCTACACACACATCTTCTTTGGCTGAGTAAAATTGAGCAAAGTTTTTGTTCAATAAGTTTATAAGGTACCTGATCTTACCAATGCGGTCATTTGGATTTATGTTATCGTTGTCTGCAAAATGTAAATACTGTAAAAGTAATTCAAATCGGTTACGGTTCATGACGGTACGGGGGAACGTTTGACCCAGCACTTTGTCCTTGCTCCAGTAATGACTTAGTTTTGGCAACTTTACAAGCCCCATAAACAGTATCAAACCAAAAAAACGTTTCATTTCATCCTTATTTGTTGGAGTCCATGCGTGCGAACGTGAAGATGGCTTTAGGTGACGCTCCGAAAGACTCTGAGCAGCAAAAGTATTTGTTTCCTCTGCTATTATTTCAAATAAACCGTCGGGAACTAGCAAAGCATAGAAGTCTTCAGGGTCAGCCTGATTCATCATGGTTGAGTATGGTAATTTTACACCTATGGGCTCAGTGAATGGAATCACACGGGCGGCTTGCCCAGTGGTATCCCTCCATTTCTGTGCGTGATTGAGTGAGTTTGATGGTAAGTTACTCAAAACAAAATCTTCGACTGAATCCGTTTCACTTTCTGAAGCTATAACTAGTCGTCTCCGTTTTCGAGGCAAGTTCAGTTGTTCTGATTCGTCGCCACTACTTTGTTCTCTACTAACCAAGTCATTGAAAGCACTGATTTCCAAGTTTGAAAGCTCTTGTAAATCCGCCTGCGTGAATTCAAAGTCTTCCATAGCAACTTCAAAATAATTTTCTTGGCTGTACACAATATCATTTTCCATTTTAAAATATCATCAAATAGTCTTTGAAAAAAAAAACGTTTATAATTTCAAATATATCAACACAGTGAGAATGCAAACGACCGCTCAACGTAAGCGCCGGCGAGGGACTGAGGCGCGGGGTGCCCGGCGCGATGACCGGCATGGCGCTTCGTAACGAATATTTGCATTATTCAATACAGAGCGCCGTGGGGGGCAGTAGTGGGCACCATCTGTTTTTATCATAAAACTCGAAAACAGTATTTTTAAATCGCGTAAAAATAAAAAGCTATCTATATTTTATGGTAACGAATTTAAATAACACAAAAAGTTTTTTGACCAAAATGCTTTTTTTTATTAGGCGTTCAACGTGTTAATCTGTATATGTATAGCACACGCTAGTCAATCATAATAAATATAATCTATACATATGTTGGTATAATAAAGCTAAAGGGATCAAAAACCTGTACATAGAAGTCATTTTTTTTAGTACACTTTAAACCGATTGCAGAACACATTTCAGTTTTTAGATAGATAGATAGATTAACGCTTTATTGGACACACAAATAAAATAGAACACAGCACAAACAAGAGAAAATTTAAATCTTATGCCACAAATGGCGGCCTTATCGCTAGAAGCGATCTCTTCCAGGCAACCGTAGGATGGCGAGGAAATCATAAAGAATAATAGACGGGGTGTACAATAAAGAACACATGAAATTTAACTACTAAAACTTAAACAATTTACACTTAAACAAATAATAATAAACTACTTAAACCCATACATAATTTTAACGTTTTTATTTGTCTGTTCATCTATTTGTCAGATTAATTTAAACACGCATCATACAAAAACTGCTCCCATACAACAAACGTAATTTTTAAGCAATTTTTACTCGATCTTAATAAACAGGTAGAAACTTGAATTTTTATAAGTAAATATTTAGAAATATAATAACTATCAAAATAAATACCCAATCTATTACATAAAATTGATGATAGTACGGAACCCTTGGTGCACGAGTCCGACTCGCACTTGGCCGGTTTTTTATCTCAACATAACGCAGGCATATGCGAGAACATCCAGTAGGAATGTCATCCGTAGGCATAGTATATGCTTGTTTTCCGTTCATGTAACCTGAATTATATTTTATTTAATATATAACACTTGACAAAGTGTTAAATAAAATATTAAATAACGTCATTCATTTCCACCATTACAAAGCAAACATATATGTACGTACATACCTATTAACTAGATGTGCATACATTGTGCTCTAAAAATATTGCCAGCACACGAGTGATATTGTGAAGTTTATTTCACCATGTTTATTCATAATATGTTATTAGATCCTCTCTTTCCTTTCAACATTTTGATAAGCATTCGAGGGCAGTAAATTGGCACATAGCCGATATTTGCATTAGCTCTCAAGGCCAAACAAGCAAAAGCACAACAATCAGCAAATTATATATAAACTACACGATGTTTGGGAGAGAGCTTTTGGCGCCGCGGTTAAATATAACGAGTTTTTAACATATTTTATTATTAAACTAGTGAATGCCGCGGCTTAGCTTGCGTTGTTTCGGAATAAAAAGATATCACGTCAGGATCTTATATTACCCATATCCTAAAAATCATTATTTTAGTTTAGAGTCGTTTAACCGTTTTCGCGTAGTTTGCGTAGAAATAAAAAGACAAACAAAACTGTTAGAACGTGTTCTGATATCAATTTAAAATATTAAAAAAAATTATGTCTTCTTTGTACAGACATTAAATCCTTATGAACTGTATTATATGTACGTATATACAGACACAGAAGATTTATGTTTCAAACCACATGTTTCCTCATTTTGGTACTAAGTAATCATTTCATTTTATTTTTGGTGCTCATTTGGTGGTAGATTCCTTGTCCGATTTCCCCAAACAGCATTGATGTTGAGTGTGAGTGAATTGGTTCTTACTGGATATACACGTTCCATTTTTTTTTACAATACAATACAAATACGTTAATTGTTCCGACAAAGGCTTACATGACTTACATTGATTTGTTTTCTGGAGTACTTGTGATGTGTTGTGCCCTGCAGCCAACTGCAGGGACCGTTTAGAAGCCTATCTCTAAACGAGCCTGAAGAGCAAGACACGTCCACTCTCACATTTATATTTACACAGATTACTAATATATCTAAATTTATGAAAAGTATCTAAAAAAGATTTTATTTACAAACACTTCAACAAAGTTTTTTTTTGTTTTGATTACATTCAAATATTCTCATTGACACATTGAAGGTTACTATAGAGTTGACATATTTTGAAATTAGTCTATTTAATACTGATAATTTTGTGTTTGAAAATAAAATGTGTTCATATTCAGGAAAACTGTTATTAAATGCCAATATAATATTTATTATTTTATAAATATATTTTAATACAAAAAACAGAACTTTACGTGTAGTGGAGGCTTCCCGTTTTAAGCGTGTATTTTTGTTTCTGATAAATTTACGTAATCATAGGTATAAAAATAAATTACTGATAGACACTAGACAATCTTTCCCAAATTTCCAGTAACTTTTACTAATTTACATAAATATTGGACAAATTAATAAGAAATTCTTACTAAAAAGGTTAAAAATGGTTTAGATAATAAACTTTATCACGTTTTAAAACCACAGTCAGCTGAGCGAATGAGCATTGTTTTCAAATCGTTAATCAACCAATCACAGCGAACCTCGATCAGTGCCGGAATAATTAAGACATAAACTAATCGAATCAACAACCATGACCGAATTCCCGAATTCTTTTCTTATCAATTTAACTGGGCTTCAGTCTATTTAAAATTAAACGCGTTATTTTTGTGTAATAGTTTTTGGCATGATGAAATACAGTGTTACGAACATGTTAGGCATTTGAGAAGTCGGTTTTAATAACAACAATTTTTGTTCTATGACCTTTGGAAACTTTGGAAATTCGCGACTAGCTATTCTAAATATTCGTTAAACTAACCTTGTACCTATTATTTTATATATAAAGATTTTTTACTATGGCTTTATTGTACACCAAAAACAATATGAAACAGAAAATCAATTAATTAAATCTAAATTGTTATATATTGTGTCCTATCACTGTTGACATTCACCAATTTTACGGAAATCCAAGAATAGTTGGCACGCCCAAAATGTGAGGAAACTTTCCGCAAACACACGAAACTTTCTGAAAAATTGAAACGAAGCGAGTAAACAAACGACCAATCAAATGTAATAAAATAACACGCTTCCGTTGTGTAATATTATATACTTCCGTAGGCTTAAAATGCGTAGCATGAGATAGATTTCTCGTGGTTTTGGTTGACAATTCATCGAGATGTTTATATATTTTTACCACTGCAAATATGCGCCCTCAATGCATTTTTAACCGACTTCGAAAAAAGGAGAATATCAAGTCTTCTGAAAGTTTTTTTCTTGTCTGTGACGCTTATGTTCACATGAAGCGATGTAATTTTGTAGTCTCGATATCGATGTCGTAAATCATACTACTGTAGTATAATAGTATTCTAACGGTATGACCGCCAGTGATTTCAAATACTAGCCCTATTTAGTTGCTGTGGTATAACAAATTTTTGAGATTTAGAATCCAGTTGAGTCTTGTCAAAAAGTATAATAATTCATAAGTATTATTTTTGTTATCTAAATATGAAGCTAGATGGCACTGTGTGAACTACACCGGAGTGTATATACACGTACAACTTATATCATATGTATTATTTATTTAGAACATGGGATATTGTTATTTTTTTTTGTAATTAATGACATCTCTGCGATTAGAACTTGAGTTAAATTATTATGCTAGATAAAATAACCTATTTCGAGTGTTACAATAAAGTTTTTTCTATCTATCTATTTCAGGACATTCTGAGTAATGATGTCAGGGATAAATAGTAGAACAGTCATCATAAACAGTAATTATACCGAAATAGACATAAAAATTATAGCTTATCGATTCATGCTTATATCTACTTCATTATCATCTTTAACCCTTGTCAATCCACTGCTGGGTATTGGCCTCCTCGCCTAGGTGCCTGAGATTTTGTCTTATACTGAACGATCTGGCATTTAACCATTAAGGTTCAGTCTTTCTTGTCCAGAGAGTCCTTCGATGGCTCGGATGTCATTGATCTATCCAGCTGGTGGTCTGCCTGCGGAGTGAGAGCTTTTCCTATGCGCTCCCCATCTGTAACCTAACCACAGCTTTGGCTTACCATCAGGCAAACTGTTGCAAAGTGCAAATTAAGAATTTAAAATAATCTAAATCTAAACCATCTGCCAAACAGTTTCAGGACCTATCAAGAAGAAGTCATCCGTGAGCGAGGACTCGTCCTCCGACCAAATGGAAATAGAAGAGTCAGCAATGGTCGCTGACCCTAATCTGGAAGCAAATCTGAACCGACTCCGCGAGGAGGAAAAAATTCTTCTGGAGCGCCAGTCGCAGCTGGAAGCTGGCAATGATGATGATATCGCCGCATTGGAACATCAAGACTTGCTGCGTCTTAATCATGTAAGTAGTTTAACTTTCCTCCTGGTATTCGTCGTTACTGGGGGTCGTCGTCTACTCCGCAGAATTGATTCATTCTCTCTCTCTCTCTCTAAGATCCTAAAAGTCACGAAGGCCACTTGGATTAGGAGGAGAGTTGTGCGGTGGTAGGTAAAAGGAGAAATACACTAAAAATAAACAAGTTTGTTGCTTGAAGCCGGTGAGAAGCAGTCGCAACGGAATAACACCTATTTGACAATTTATTAAGATTTCGATAAGATTAATATAAAAAGATATCAATTTCGTTTTATTTATTATGATGTAAAACTTGTTACTTGAAATAAATGGATATTGATGTGATATTTGTACACAATGCTTTCAGCTGCAGCAGCGCGAGCTGAAGAAGCGGCAAGCGTCGCTGGCGGCGCGGCAGGCGCGCGTGCACGCCGTGGAGGGCGCGGCGGCGTTGCCAGCTCGGCGCGACGGGCCGCGGCGCCGCGCCTGCACCGTCCGCGTCAACAACTTGCA
>OZ026808.1:4616358-4711986 GCA_964023185.1 Macaria liturata
TCCCAATTGTGAGGCTTATATAATATTACGTCTTGAATAAGGTAGGTACTAAATATTACGATAAGAATGTAAATAATTAAAGGTACGTTACAATATAGTTATCTTAATTTGCTAACTACCCTAATTTAGGAAAAAAATGTTCATAAACAAGATGTTGCTGACAAAAACACGCACACACGCACGCCCGCGGGCCGCGGCTCGGTAGGTACTGGAGTATGGTTACACTGTCTGTTGAATGAGTTGGAGCGAGACAGGTATATACTCGTACATGAGTGCTCTCGCTCAGATAGCCGGCGTGCGCATGAATGTGTTAGATTATAAAATACGCAGACATATAACGCTAAATGACGACTAATTATCGACCAGTTACTGATACATATTAGTTTTGCAAAGTTATACCTACTTATATAAAATCTTGAAAGTTGAATTGTTTTACAAATGTTACATAAATTGAAAATTATTTTGAACTACATAATATTATTATTACTTACTATACATTATATACATTTTTAGAGGTAGTACAATACTTAGGTTGTTTATACTTCAATCGAAATAACACATTATCAAATATCAAATTACATAATGTTCTGATGTGATGCTAGTGAGTATTTTGTTTTAGGTATAATAAAACTAAAGTGGATACAAAAAGAAAGTGAAATACTTACTAGTTTATAGTGAGTTATGCAACCAAATGGGAAAAAAAAAAAAAAAATGGGAAGTAAATAGAACTAGCGTCTGCCTAAATTTGTATTGCGACTGGCGCCAGATATTGGACACGAAATGTTTTTGTATTATCTACCTTATGAACTATGAAGTGGAGTTTCTGTTTTTTCTTAACCTGATAAGGATTGTTATTTTTTAAAGTCACCTCCCCTGCAGATTTTACTCATTGGGGAAATTTTCTTGGGCAAATACATCGGGGTGTGAGTCCAGATCCTTCCACGGAAGACATGTTCTCATCATCTAAAGTCTCCAACCAACCAAGGTTACTACTAAGCATATTGTGTCTATTATTTATCTATATCTATCTATACATATAATAAAGCTGAAGAAGATCTAAAATCTGAACATAGAAGATAATATAAGAAAATTAATTGTTATATTTTAAATCCATAACAGAATACGTTTCAGCAGTTTTTAGATTTTGTATCTGTTTATTTAAACGCTCATAATGCAAAAACGGCTAAACGGATCATCATGTTTTTGGTATGTAGGTAGTAAGTACGGTCTTAGAAGTGGCTACAGGCTACTTTTTATCTTAAAATAATGCAAGTGAAGCTGGGGTTGTCCACTAGTTCCTAAATAAACATAACAAAAGAATTAAATTCAAAATGTACCAGAGTACCGTCAAATTAGCGTCACATTTACGCAAACGAATATGTCAAACCATTCGTAATTTATTACTTGAAACAACACAAATTAAGTATGCAAAAGGTAAATCCTGAAGTATTCAAAACAATACTACACCGTTTATTAAGGTGAAGATTTCAGGTGAAATACGAATTAATGTTATTTTAAACGCCTTGTTTAAAAACCTCTTATTATATAAATCGCGGCAACTAATTAACTCTAGCGGTGACCGTTATTGCGCAGAAGTACAAAATATGGTACCTGAACCTGGCTAGCGGAATGAAGGGCGGGCGTGCGGAGCGCTGATTGGCTCTCCAGTCGCTTGCCGTTCCCCGCGTACATACACCACCCCGCGCACATCCCGTGGTACAGTCGCGTTATTAATTTTATTGTTATTGCTGTTAATTTTTGTTGTTTTTTGTAAAGTTTGAATTTGTTTGTTAAATTTAGACTTTTAAGTTTGTTTGTGGCTAAAGTAAATATGCCTAAAACAAATAAAATAAATATTTCAAGACATATCACTCAGCGCCATCATGCCCCATACTAAGCTTACGGTTTTATCATGGGTACTCGATAACGGATATAACACATATATTCTTTTTTTGTAAATACATACTTATTATACATAGAAACGACCAGACTCAACACAAGTAATTACAAATTTTAATATGCATAATTACTTGTGTTATGCGGGAATCGAACCCGCACCCCTAGATTAGAAGAACAAATACTGTTTTGAATAGACAGGCAAGGAAAATGGTTAATGACGTGAATTGTTTTTTAAAAAAGGAATCTAACGATTTAATTGATTCTATGAAACAAAACAAAAGTGAGATTGACGAAGCTACAAATACTTTACTCAGTCATTCGGACAGCAACACTGTAAATTTGAGTTTTTGATTAAAAGTTCATTTTTTATTTATTTTGCATAATTCTATTTAACAGAAACATATTGGAGTCCAAAATAATAGTTACATATAATGTATTGTGTGCGCGACAGTACACATGCGCAGCAATCCCCTCCACGTATTGGCCACCGCTAGAGTTACGTGCCGACCGCTATACAGGAGGATACAACGAGATAAACATCATGGAAAAGATATTATTTTTAACTTTGTTTCTTTTTCTTCTTTATTTTTCTATCGACTCCTCTCCATCCTACGGTAAATTGGAAGAAATCGTTTTTAGCAATAAGCCTGCTTAAGGCCTGTTGTGTTTGTTTCTGTCCGACTTTTGTCTGTATGTGTGTTACAATATATTATTATCTATCTATCTGTTCACCTTCGAACTGAAAAAAATATATACAACAGCCATTCAGTACTAATTGTATACATTAATTTATCTACTTTGTTTCTACTACAGACACATACACACACTAACAAACTTTCACTTTCATAATAGTAGCTTGAACGGTGTCGGGAATTCCCCGGTAGGTTGTTCGCTTTGTTGGTTCTGTAACGATTTTCCCATTTGCCCCGACTTCCCTAATATACCTAAATTAGCTCTGGTGTAACCATATAAATCATCGCCCGTAGGTCAGTGAAATTGCGTATTTGATCGCGATCAACAAAGTTAAGGAAGTGCAGTATTGTAGCTTTTGAATAAATTTAATTTCTATGGTATTTATTACACGGATATATACCTATTTGTAGGTTATATTTCGATAGATACCTAACCGTAATAGTGCTATAGTTGTTAAATATTTTTGTAATCTTTAAGTTTATTTATTAACGGCCAAAAGCCACACACATATAATATAAAAAATAAGCATAATATCTGAATACCGTATCTATATCTGAATATACCGTATTACGTTTACGGGTCATTTATACATCAATCGTAAATGTATTAAACTATGTGTACAAATACTGTAATAAAAATATACTTACTACAACTCAGAGTAACTTTTTAGAATAAATCACAATCATAGAATACTCCGCAAAGATTACGAATTCAGATTGATTCATGAAATTCAAGGGATCTCGTCATCATAAATTATAATTATAACCAATCTGATCGCGCCTAGAATAAATATTATTATATTCGTTATATTACCACTACAAACTAAGTAGTGGACGCCCGCGGTTTTGCTTGCTTTATTACGGAATAAGAAGTAGCATATGTCACTTCCAGAATCTCATACTATCTGCATACCAAAACTTATGATAATCTGTTTAGCCTTTTTTGCGCGATGCACGTTAACTCAAACAGAAAAACTTCTAAAAATTGTTTTTTTTTAAGTATCTCGAACTTTGTCTGAGGCATTTTATATATAATCTTGGCGTACCTACTTATTTATATAACGAACGAGAAAGAGATTTTTAAAAAATATTTTAGTTACAAATTCAGTACCTACCTATTTTGATTTGACATTTTTGTTTCCTAAACTAATTTAAAAATACAAATTTAATATTTTGGATGGGTTCTACGTTTCCTAAAGATAGATTTTTACTCTTTTTTGTTGACACAAAATTAAAACAAAACGGAACAGAGATAAAATAATAACTAAACTAGTGCCATAAGCAGCGGCTTTATCGCTAAAAGTGGACTCTTCTAGGCAACCTGTGGCTGGAGATAAGTAAGCATAGTAGAAAAATAATAATATGGTGTACATCAAAAAGGAAAAAAGAAATATTAGTAATTATTGTTATTACCAATAAAATTAAACACGAAATTCCTATACGGGAAGTACAATACATGTTAGACTACAGTGGTGTTTATCATCAGGCAGGCTGTAGTCAAACGTTGGCCTGTTCCGTGTAAAAAAAACTATTATGGAATCTATGCAGCCTATTCTGTTGCAAGGTATACCCTGGTTAGATCGATATCCGCATCGCCCCGCCCGGCCCGGCAGTGGCTCTCCGGGACACATGCATCGAATGAAGCTAGCTTTTTTTATTTTTTCGATTTCGCACGAGTAATTTGTTTAGCTAAACTTACAGCTCGAAAAACTAGGAATTTCAAGCCAGGATTCACTGCAAGTAGTCTTTTGTTTTATTCAAAGTCTAAAATAGTACCCTTTTAGACATAAAATGTGACCACATTAATGTTGGTAAATCAAATACCCACATCCACCAACCACCTGTGGCTGTTTCTAAGTAATGCCTTTCAATTTTAACCGCCCAGTATTTATATCGAAACCTATAGTTATGTTGTTACACATAATGACATGCTTTTGTTTGAAAATCAACTTTACATTTGTTATCAAAGTCACGCCTTTATGTTGCATTTAACAGTTATTGTAGTAATTTTACTTTGAGACTTTTTTACGTGGGATATTTTTACGTTTGACTACAGCCTACCTGATGTTAAGCATTGCTGCAGCCTAGGGTGTAACACGCTTGCCTAGAAGATATCTATTAATTTTTCTGCCGACTAAAACCTACAACGACCATACCATACTCCTCCGCAATACACTCTATTAAGTCCTCAAAGAATATGCAAATAAATAAGTTGAACCTCCTTTTTTAGCTGTATTTCCTCATGACTGACAGTGATGACACCCTAACAAAATTTGATCGTTTTGAGCACATTATAGCGCCCAGGCTCTTCCACGGGTAACACAATATATCCTCGTATAATGTATATAATTATATACGTATCAATGTATAAATTGATAGTAGGTAGGTACTGTGAAAACGGGAAAGTATTACGGTTACTTAATACTTGTTTACGTTTCAAACACGTTGTAGAGCTATTATTGTAGGAACAACACCTAGTTCGTGTGTTCGAGATGAAAACAGTGCGGTGTAGAGTTACTTAGCGGAAATATGTTGTTTTGGATTCTGATCAAACTAACACCGGGTAGTTTTCCTGGAGCTGTTTAGGTACTTTGCCAGTTATTACAATACAATCTGATTGCTGTTAATTTATTACAATGTGAAGCTCGTATCAGCTAGCGGAGGCAACCGCATGAGATCGCCAATGTTAAGCAACGGTTGACGCGGTCGGTCCTTGGATGGGTGACCGAAAAGTGGCAATCCAATTTGGGTACTTCCGTAGGTCGGATGATACGTTAAATTGTAGGTCCCGGCTGTTCGTCATAGTATGTCAGTCGTCAAGCCACTATAAACAGAACTTACTTTTTGTTACCATATGAAACTTTTTTATTCTGCATGTGACCTCCAGGATATTTCAAGCTACATACGAACAAGTGTCAATGTATTAAAATATGTCGTATGGCTCTAACATAACTACAGACACTCGCTATAGATATAAATGTTGGATTTGGTGCTTAGTGACCAATTTACTGATGAAAGTTTCAGTTCTTTAAGAAGACCGCTTTCCATAAAACAATACAGTACTTATAACAAGTTTATGTCCAAGGGTTTGCTCGACGGGCTGTGTATTTGTGTTGTTAAACCGTGACAGCTATGAATGTTGTCGTGTAAAATTTGTATCAACATGTTATGTTCCTCTCTGTTTGATTAAATATCTTGATTGACGTGTGTGTGTGTGTTTCAGACTCGAGGAGGCGGTGCGGAGCGGCGCGCGCGCGGCCCCGCGAGCCCTCCTCGCCCCTCCGCCGGCGCTCAGGCGGCGCACCCTCCCCGCGCGACTCACCCACCCCCGACTCAATAGAACTGATCGAGTTTGACTAAATATATACTTAAATAGAACATGTTTCAACGTACTAAAAAACCAAAAAATACAAAAAAAAACTTTTAACTATAAGCTTGTAAGTGAGCGCGGCCTTCGCTCCTATTGTAAATAAGGAACCAGCTTGAATACTGCTTGATACACTTTCTACATTTTCAACACGTGTAATATTAGAGAGAGTCGTTTGGTGATTGGGCGCCCGCGCCGCCAGGGGGTAAGCGCCGCCCGAGAGTTAGCGCCGTCGGGGGAGACGCGGACAGGACCGACAGCGCCGTCCGGGGAGAGACAGGTCCGGGGAGAGACAGGTCCGGGGAGAGACAGGTCCAGAGAGTGACAGGTCCGGCGAGCGAGCCTCCCTTCAGGGTCCGAGCGGGATTCATCCCGGCAGGAGGTCCCAGTGCAGTACGATTATAAACCGGAGACAGCGGAGAACACGACATGTAATAGGCTAGGTTTATGTTATGTGTTATATTCAAATAAAAGTAAACTACAAGGTTTAGTAGCGCGCAACAGTCTCGGTTGATCTACATAATTATATTGGCAGGATTCTAAATGTTGTAGCGATAAGTTATTTAATCAAATTCAGTGTTCAGATTCGATGAATGGATATCGTTGTTTTTAATGTATCGGTGTTCGTCCAGAGTAAATTATAATTATCGAACAGAGGGTTGTGAGAGCGGGCCGGGGCCGAGCATTCTCGGCGCCGGCCGGTGAATAACGGCAACATTTTGCAGGGGATTTTTTGAAGCTATTGCGGGCATACTATAATGAATTATTAGCTTATGATATTACATTACACATATCCAGTTTAGACGTGAGTATTGGATGTTTATTTATAGGTTAGCCATGCGACAGGCTTGCCATAGCGCCGGCCCTGGCAGTGGGTCGGCGCCGGCCTCTGCTAGCGGCCCGGCCGACTCGCCGCCTCGCTTTTATGCTGCGATCATGTCAACGAGTAGCCATCACTAGACCGCTACATTGCGTAGAGCCCCACATACACTAGGACCAGCCACATGTCTCGTCTGTCCATGGCTATTTGTAATATATCTTCTTGTTACTGCAGCCCACCGGGTGCAGATAACATCCGTAATAATTTTATCATATCATTAATACACATCTCATAGCGATTAACATTTAGATTGAAAAGACATGAATATTTACGCCATATAATATTTGTAGATTAGATTTAGACTAGAGTAATTTTATTGTAGAGTAAGCAGCTCTTATACAGGGCGTTGAGATTTTTTTGAACGCTACTCAACTGAGAGCACTTTGATTCGAATTGGCACAAACACTTTGTTTTTTGAATAAAATTTATTTGTAGTAAGTATGGATCAAAAACTTAGTGAATATAATTTTATTTTAACAATTTCTTTCAACTTACTAATTTACTTACCGTCAAAATATGATATGTCCAAATTTGCCAATGCAAAAGTACATTGATTTAAAACAAATGAATTTCAAATTTCATTCAAAGTGTTTGTATGTCAATTCTAGCAATAGATCCACAAATACCATAACATCTGAACACCTAACAAACTCAATGATAGAAATACACATGTAATATATAGAGAATACATAGTTCAAGAATCATTCCAAGAGATATCTAAATATGTTCAAGTAAATGTCATAATAGAAATGCAAATTCACTAATATATTGTACCTTGAACATGAATACTGATTCTTTGCTACTCACAGCAGTTTTAAAAGAACTTCTTTTGGAGCCATTTTAGTATCAAATAATCGTTTTACTCACAAACCGAAATAAACGAATGATAAATTGATTACCATTCGTTTTATAATTTCGAAAAAAAACGAGAAAATATACACTTATCACCCGTCGTTTCCGGCTTTTATATATAACGATATTTTTTTGAATTATAATTATGACTGACGTTAGTATTCATCGACAATCAACTTGAAAAATAATATTAGATCTCTTCATACTTCTGTGCCATAAATGTTAATGTAAAATAGCAAACATACGTAATCATAAATTAATTATTTGAATGTTGATATCAATAACTCTGTCAATTAGTGTTCTACTTCGAATTATTTGGCGTTTGTAACTAGTTTTAGGGCTATCTGTAGTATTGACTTGGCATCTATTTACTAACTTTGATATCACATTGTACTCCAGGCACTTACTTGGATTTTTTTATTTAACAATGTCAAATGAAAATGAGAAGTATTTCCGGAATTACTAATTTGATTACTTGTGTAATGTAATCATAATTAGGGATTACAAGATTAAGAGACTAAAAATGTAACAGATCATTAAAAATGACTTTCAGAAGACTCGATAACTTAATGTTTTTGAAATCGGTTAATAAATAGTGCCAAGTCAGTGGTAGCCATAATATTTACGTTCGTTGAGCGCTTAAATGAGCAATTTCACATTAACTTGTATAATTTCAACTTAAATATTATGTAGATAGAATATTCAACCAACCAATGAAACTTATCTAATGTGTCCTTAATTATCTGATGATACAATCTAAACTAATTTGCTTGGCAGACTCTTTTATTGGCGATATAAAAAAAAATCGATCAGCGATATTTTTTTGATAGTCTCTGAAAAAAATTTTTTTTTTCATCCGTTCATATATAACGGAGTAATCACGTAACATACCTACATAAAAAAGAAAAAAACTTTTAAGACTTGATAACCTCCTTTATTCGAAGTCGGTCAAAAACAAAAGATTTTTTTAAATACTAGTTAATGTGTAATTGCACGTAGGTAAAGTATGTCGCTGGCTTTCTTAAGAAGGATGCAAACGTTATTGTGTGGAGACGAAATCGCTCAACTAACATTATCAGTATAGTTATTTATTTGTAGACGTGAGAATCGTTTTGCAAAACTAAGTGTTCAATGTTATTTTATTGTGCGAACACACCGACCGAGTTGGTAGTCGAGCCAGTATTTTATGCTTCTGTTTTTTTTATTTGACATATACTGTCCCATAACTAGATAAATGATTTTTTTCGAAACCCACAAACATCACTGAGTTTCCGTAATACATTTTATATTACCATAATACCAGTTTAATTCTAAAGTTAGAATTTGTAACGCAATATGAGACGCAATAGCTTCAAGGGCAAAAAGCGAAAAGCATTATGCGACCAGTTGTAATGGATCAAGCTAGACCAGACCTTGGATACCGTCCAAGGAACACGAAAATATAATATATAACAAAAATGCTTCAAGGGGACCAAGCGAAAACCCGTTAAGTTTGAAAAAATAGCACAAGATAGTTCTGTAATTTTTTCCGCACATTGTCTTTGCGTCTTTGAATTACAGTCAAATTAAAGCAAACCTCTCTTTTTAACAATTATTAATTCAATTACAAAAGGTTTCTCTAACTTACTGGAAAAAAAGTCAAGCAGTGTACTCATTTTCAAGATATTTTGCCTTTTATAAAAACGTTTTAATTCTTATAAATAAACAAATTGTATATTCGTGTTAATTAACAATATACCAATACAATCTACATGGGTTTGCGACTGTGCTCCGCACTGGGATTTTTAACGGTCCTGTTTTACGTAACTACTTGTTCCAATGTACATCTTATATTTGTCTTAGACAAAGGCTTATTACTATGTCTGGATGTTTCTATTTATAATAAGTATGTTTTTACAAAAGTATCTATTATATCCGTTGTCTAGTACCCACGACACAAGCGTTAGCGTATTATGGGGCTAGATGGCGCTGTGTGAAATTTTAGGTTTTCTTTTATTTGCTGTCTCGTTTTTCCGCTCGGTCCGTGTACGTCGCTAAAAGCCGAGACTGTTGAGATGCGCTTGTATGTGTCAAGTCGATGTTATATGTGTGTGTAATCAAATATCGCACTTAAGTTAAAAATAGATGTTTATTGAATTACATAGCACTCGGGTCCTGTTGTAGTCGGTGTCTACATAGATCACGGATGGTTCTTAAAATTATCAGTTTCATACGTTTTCTAGTACCTATGACTCTAACTAGGTAAATAATCTACCAATTATAAGTTGATAAATCTCGTGAAAACGCTTTACATGATGAACTTACTACAATACAATACAATACAATTTTTCCTTACAACTCCCGTGGCATTGCCTCAATTTCATAAAAAAGACGTTTGGCCGTCATCTGTTTCCTGACATAACTCTTTTGACTAATTAATAGTTTTATTGTATTCAAACAAATAATAGTACATGGTAATGTGAAAAATGTGTAAAGGATGGTAATCCTTCACAGTTATAACAGAAAAGTTCACGCGAAAACTTTATTATTATGTCTTTATTTTCATATTATGGTTCTTTTAACCCTTCTATGAGACTGGAGAAATATATACAAATTCATTTTTACCACCAACAAATATTGATTAAATAATACCAATAAATATTTAGTGATATGGTGTAATAACTTTTTAATTACAACAGATCACTAAATTAAATTAAATTAAATAAATAGTTTTCTCTTGTTTACTTACAACAGATAAAAGGAGTAAAATTTGAGTCTCATTTCATATGAAAAAAAAATATTGAAGAAAACAATTTAAATCATACTAAAGAGATTTGTAGAAATAATGACTTAAAAACTAGTTGAAAGCTTGTGCTATTTAATGTCAGCCAAAATTATTTTACGAAGTTTGGCTGTAACAAATAATGTTATATTATTTTGGTGTAAAGATTATTTTAAGAACCATCCATTAAAATAGTAAATGGTTTGTGTTCCCATTAAGTATACAAAGCAGCACTTGACATGGGTCTTGTTAACAACCGACTGTAAAAAAATACATTGTAATATTGTGTCGTGGCCGTATCAAAAATTTACTGATAAATGCTTAAATTTCTGCTCAGATTAACACAAAGCTTTACATATATCAATCTTTCATAACTTTCAAAACAAATTAGACTGAGAACATATGGTATGCAACAAAGCAGCTGTTTAAAAACGTTAATTATTAGTTATATGTGACGGAATAAGAAAAGATAAATCGAAGAAATTCAAAATAATATTGCAGTCTTTCGATTTTGAGGAAAGGAAATCCAAATATGATATATTGGGAATAAAAATAGTAAAATAAAAGGCGCATCGAAAATGTATTGTCAGGACCACAGACATTGGTCAAGATAGACTTAACAATTAATAACTAAATTCGAGTGACCCATTTTACACTTTGTATGATTTAGGGTATATCCGAACACATGGGAGGAATATCCGAGGGCATGTGTTTTCCGTGGAGGGACCTGGTCGCCCACTACGATGTATCTGCCCAAGAAAACTGCCCTATTTAACGGATTAATTCTGCGGGGGAGATGATTTAGGGTATTGAATTCAAAGGTCATATGAAAGGTTTCGTACAGTAACTGTAAAATATAAACATGAATAAACTGAAACAGTATTTGTAGTTGCGTTGTTAAGTAAACACTGGGCTGAAATTTCGAAGACTCAAGTTTAAGTATTTCACTACCCCAAAGTCTGTGGTGATAAAGGGACCTCAGTTTTGTAAGGTCGGGCTATTGCTAAGAACTAGCGTTACTTTTTCTATTATTATTTGATACTACATACTTTGCCTGGAATTTATTAAACAGACATAAGATTAAAGTACAATAAACTCTCCGTGTGGATAAAAATAGAACTAAAAGTTGTATACCAGAAAGTAAAATTTTGTTGAGCTACCGTTGTAAAATGCTGCTCTCAGTCGCATGTTGGTTGAATATTGATATTCGCTCTACTGATAGTTTAGATCAAACACAAAATATTATTAAATATGTCAAAACAACTAGAAATATTACGACACGACACATTATTTTTTACATGATTGGGATGTGAGTAGTCTAGTGCTGCCATAAAAACAAAAAAAAAATTTGACGTTACTGTTACGTTGTCGACACTAAATGTTGGTCCATATCGATGTTAATAATTGTCTAATTCTAATTAGTTTCGTATATCTGAGTGATGTGATGCGTTGAGTTCTATTCAGTTAGAACATTTACATATGTACTTACACTGTGTCTTTCTGTATTCTAAACTATCGATGTGTGTTAGAGAATAATTGTGAACTTTTTCGATTTCGTACGTATCAATGAAACCGTAATAATAAAATTGTTCACCGAAATTGGGCCCCGTTTCGGCAAACTCACACATTGGAGTATGAAATGCTCCAGTGAAGTTTCGCGAATGATTGGGTATTTTACAAGCCCGCCTGGCGCAGCCGCAGAGCCGTAGCAATGTAATACATATCCGCCGCTTGAGTCGGAGCATCGCTGAGATAACCAGCCCCTCGAGCGACAGCTTGCCTGTTGGTGGCTGTTGTAACAACTCGTCCGGGAAGCGAGTGAACGCGAATCAAAAAGGTTTACGAATATTTAGTTGGATACAGCAGGAACCGGCCGTGAGCCACACTCCAAGCTACTTGTGAATTACTCGAGATGGCCAAAATTGTAGTAACGCTACACGCGTATTATAATTTTCGCTCAGTATTATTAGTTGATACGAGTACGTAGTGTAACAGTACCCACGGAGGCGGATGTGACACGGGCCCGGTGCGTGACACACTTTACATACACTTCGTACTACAGTACAAAACGTATTATTTATAGAGATCCCACATAGATTTCACTGAGGAAATCACCACTTTCTATTTACTCGAGTACCTAATATCGACCTTGTAGGTAGGGACGAAAGAAGGAAGAAAATATAAATTTATTAAGAAGTCTGAAAATGTCCGACAGATTATATGAAATATAGTCTTTAGAAAAACAACTTCGGTAAAAAATATCTGTAAATTAAATTCGATTTGTTTTAAGATTGATAGTTAGGTGACATCTGCAGACCTTTTGGCAGTGTGATGTGTATCTAATTTTTTAGATATACAATATATTTTGCTTGGATTGTTTCGGCTGGAGACGCGTGCTGGTTCGTTTCTGTGAATTCCGAGACTGGCGATGAGACTCGGGTTCATATATGTTGCATGGTTGTATATTTAAGGACGCCAGGTTACTGCGGTGGCCGCGGCAGGCAACTTGCAGGCAGCCTCGAGCCTATTGGCAGAGGGCTTACTTCGGAGTATACCTGCCCCGTAACGTTACAACAAAGTAGTTACGTTTTGTTACAAAACAGGAAGACGGAGAAAGAAAATATCAATTTTACAATCGCGTAATATATTTAAGTGACATTAGCAAAACGTAACTGTGTTGTTAACTAAGAAATTAGAAATGCCTAAACCTAACTAACTATACTTAACACAACGCAAGCAACACGGGATGAGACAAGCTAATGGAACTGGCATTCCTAGTTGTCTTTTGAATTAAAGCATCACCAGGTGGCAGCACCAGGATTACCGAACGCTAAATAGATGTCAGCTCTTATCTCATTTGGCAATCCAGTTTGGACGAAGACAATTTTGTAAATCATTATACCTATGTAGACAATCTAGTGAATAGTAAAATTCAATAACTCAATAATCATGAATGGAAAAGTTAGCCACATATAAAACTTCACAAAAGCTTTAAGATTTTACATGTACCTGCTGTGATTTTATAACAATTGTGAATGTATGAAAATATTTTGTAAATCTTTGAATACAATACCATATCACTAACGTCGTTGAGTGTTAAGACCGCGCTATTATAGTTACCGAGAAATTGCGCACATAATACACTCGCAAAATTTGATTCAACTGACACGGAACTTTAATATTATATTGATGATGATGATGATGCTTTCCAAGCCGGCTACGGCGAACGTAATTCCTACGGGTACGTCACTGATGTGTCTATAGTACTTATAGTACTTTATGCTGAAATTTCACCCAGGCCAAACTGTAAATCTGTTTTTTAAGCAAGTCAGTACAACATTATGATAAAGCAAGCAACTAGGAATGCCAGCCATTGCTGAGCAGCTGATAGTCATAATATAAAAGTCGTCACAATATTGTTTACGTTAATATACACGCTCCTGTCCGTCCAGTTGTTACCGTGTTCATATAATTACGTTTTATTCAATGATCAATACTAGCTTCGGTAAATAGTTTATCAACATCTCTATTATTTAAATAATTTTACAATTAAATATAATACCATTGTCGTAATTGTAATGACTATGAAACGAAAAGTCCAATCCGATGCTTCGGACGCGTCAAGACCATTTCTTTTATCATTTTAAACAAACACTTTTATAAAACGAATGCTAGCTATGAGCTTATATAATTTACATTTGAAATATTTAAAACTTGTTGTATTTTACTCGATCACCTAATATAAGATAACGAAATTAACACTATATACATAATTAACGCTATCCTATAACAATATCTTTAAGGATTAATTAATATTAAGAGCTTTTCGACTAGTATACTTACAAAAATGATGATCTTATGAAATATTCTGAAAATTTCGCGATAATTTATTGTATTTAATATCCATCCAGTATTATTAGATAAATAGGTACTATTATGGTGAAAGGGCCATTTCCTAGCTCCTATAGTGTGTTAACGTACGATAGGTTCTTGAGATTGGCCAACCGCTGCGATCATTATACATTAGGGTAATGAGTGATCCAATTTTCATTTGATGGTTTTCAATTTGGTCTCATTGCTCGTGAATTTCAGCTGAACAAATGTATATTAGTAAGCCGATAAGTAAATATAAGAAACCATATCGTTAATATTAATATTGCTGCCGCGAAATCTTCATTGTATTTGCACTCATTTGTAGAGTATTTCTGGCTACGATGAGTATTGTTGCTCTCATTCCAATTAACCAGCAATTGATACCAACATCTCGTGATTATCACAATTAAAAACATACTTTTTCAATCTCGTTGGAAAATAATACGCTGGTCAAACATGCACTGCGAGCATTTTGCACGACCAAAATTGACAAACCGTTTACCGCAAAAAAATCCCTGAGAACCAAATTGTGCGTGACAAAATATTAGAATATTTTTTTATTCGTGCGAAGAGATATATTTTTGAAGTAACAAGCTATGATGGTGCATGACATGCTTTTAAATCTTAAATGTCATGCATACTTTAAAACTAAATTTGATTGGGTACCTAAAAATCAAAATGTGAGGCGGGTGCCAAAACCTAAGCTTTAGAGTGATATTATCTGATTGTGACCAACATTATTACAAAAGTAAGTCATTTACCTCTAATTCACGAGCAGGGTGCTGAGCACGACGTCGCTTAGCGATTCACAATGCGACTTCCGCTATAATAGCAACATCGATCGAAATTAAATCTCTCGGACATGCGTAGGATAATTGTAAGAATTTTTAGCGAGGCGCATTTAAGAATTGCTATTGCGACCATGCTTGCCCTCCAGTTATCGGAATTCATCAAAACGAACAGCGCTTACGTAAAATATGTACATTGTACGTATACTTGTGTATATTGAACGATTCCATTCGTAGATCTGCATAAGTGACATTTATTAGTTTCTAATCTTGAAAATGTATTATTATTTAAGATGTTGCGTGGCTGGTGTTTGGGCTTTGTTGACTGATTTTTTGCTGTAGTCAATATGAATCTGAATTCGACTAATTTTGGTAGGTACACAAAATCAAATGATGTAATGCATTTTTTTGAGTTCACCTTACACCCAACAACAGCTCTCATATTAGCGTTATATTTTTTAAGCAGATAATGGTACGGCTCTGTTTAAATTTGGTGATAGAATAGTTTGGTTATGTTAACTTGTTATATAATACATATGTATAGAATGTATGTACTCATAGTATGAGCTCATTTTACAGTTTCATACGTGTATAATTGACAATAGCAAAAAATATTACGTCAATGAAGATTGTTAAGTAAAAGTTGTATCACGTGAAAATTGTTAGATGAATGTCAAAATCAATTGTAAGTTAAATATAGATTAATGACGATACTATATGGTGCACATTTTCTTATGAATACTGAAGGAGTCACGTGAGGAAAGGGCCAGCGCCAGAGCCAGCGCCGCCACGCAATGTTTTACAATCTTGAGACACTGTACATTAAAGGACACTTTGATTTATATTTTGTACGTCGGCCCCGTTTTGCCGCTTAGTGTAAATAAATATCGAGGCTCGGCCGGCGATATAATTTTTGAATGAAATTTAAGAACGTGGTTGATAACTACGTCTGGCAAGCGAATGAGACAAAAAATGGCTGAAAATATTTTTTAAAACTAAGCCGTAGGTGAAGCGCTGCACTGCAGAGTCGAATATTGGCAATTTTGCAAACGTCGAAATCAAATAAACTTTCAAAAATGCCATGTTTTGTCTCGCTCTGTCAACGCACATAGGATGAGGCGTAATATGGAATTAAGATATAAGAATATCAAATGAAATTGCGTGATGAAAATATCTTTTGAAATCTGGTTAGGTAATTATCTTTTGGACTTTAGATATTAACTAACGTATCTTATCGACACTCTGTGCAAGAGTCACGCCACCTTTATACCATAATAATATTTGAAAAACACCTCAATTCAAACAATACCAAAATTGTTTCGTTTTATTTAAATAGAGATCAAAGTGGTTCAGCTTTATGACAAATAACAGCTAGAATTGAAGTAGATATTTTGATCTGTATCCTTTTAAATAAATAACCTAACATAACAAAATTAGAAGTCGTGTATAAGAATCAACAACAAGTTTATAATTCCAACTAAAACAAAAAAGCCAGTATAGAATGCCTCGCATTTCCAATTCTACATGATAGCTTGCATTTGCATGCCTCTTGTAGAAAAAATGGCAGTATTCTGTAATAGCCAAACTGACAAGATATACTACATATATATATATATATATAGATTACATACATGCGTATTGAATAATATATGTATTATATAGATCAATTCAAATATAATTTAGTTACAAAAGAATTGCACTCATATTATGATAATATAGCACAAAAAATATATCTATATGGTCCAAGGGAAGACGTGACTTCTGCATCGCTGTCGTGAACGAAATCTCACAATACTTGTACATGGTTTTTGCATATCACAATTAGCAATTTTGTTTAATTGAAATTTTGAGAAAATATGGGTCTATATAACTTGGTCTGAATCCGTATATTGCATACGCACTAGTCCTATACAAACTCGAAAAACTCGCATGTACCAAGTTACGTAGGTACCTATGTCATGTGTCATTTTAATCATGTGTCCTTTCAATCGACAACTTGCCATACGATTGCACATAGAGTAAAAAAATCTGGGTACTCTTACAAGATCGACGATAGGAAGGAGCTTTTTACAATGATCAAACAGTGAAGAATAATAATATTTAACCTTAAAATTTTCATTCTTATCGATAAAGTTTCTTTTCAAGAACTAGCTTGAAACAATGTTCTCTGTTAAGGCAGTGAATGAAAATGGAACTGATATTGCCATAGAACTCAGTACCTACGCAAGCGTTCATACAAATTATACTTGGCTTATAATTTGTCTCATCAAAAACTTTCTGCGAGATAGAGATTCTAGGATAAGCGACTCGATCGTTACTTGTATTGACTGCAACAAAGGTATGCCATTTAATTTAATTTCATATCATAGCAGGTCGGATTTATAGGTCCAATCGTACAAATTATAGACCCATGTACCTACCACATGTCTTATTAAAAATCATACAAATAAAAGTAATACAGAAATCGAATCAATATTTAAAGCGCATTTATAGTTGTTGCAGATTCCTAGAGCATAGTAATCACTACCGCGAGTAAAAAGTACCGAACACAATACAGAATCGTTAATTGTCGTTTTCTATTCTTCTCTTGGGTAATTTGCATCTTACTAACATAATATGCATACGTATGTTTTCTTATACAAAACCATATATAGACAACATGCTAAGAGGCTGACTTGTGACAAGAAATGTACCTACTTGTATATTTTATTTAAGAAAGAAAGAACGAAAGAAAATATATTTATTGAGACACACACAAAACTTTAACCTATTTATTTAGGTACTAAACTTACATGCTAAGAATGTGATGTCTCAATACAGCCGCAACTCAGCCTAATGCTGATGGCACAGGGCCACCAGCGCTGTAGTCTGTTGCGGCTGGCGGTGACGTCACACACACCAAGTGAACATAAAAACTAAATACTATAACTAAACTAAGGCACAAGTACAGAAAGAAAAAAACAACTACAGCAACAAAAAGAGGAGAGGATTTAAGTGTATTAGTATGCTTTATTTCTGGTAGCAAATAAATTATATCCTCTGTAGAGATAAAATCTAAAGTCCAAAACTATGTTAGTAACTTCCGAAAAAATCACATCGCTTTACTCCCTTTTCAATAATTCCATGGTATGTCAGAGCTTTCCAATTTTATACTTGAGTTGAAACAGCTAACGTAATTCAAACGCTGTGCTGTCATTAATGATTTCCTCTTACCAATAAGTTGTGAATCAGATATTGTATAAATGATTCAATAAAGTATATTGGCGTTTTATTTATTGCACCTCCTCTCAGGTAGATTAGGTGATAAGTTGCTCATCACGGTTAAGGTATGTAACTTGCTAAGGTAGGGCATATTATTTTCATGAATATCGTCAAATATTGGCAAGTACCTACCTTAGCATAATCTGTCTATCTAAACATATACATTTAATAAAGCTTTTTTTTTACGCTTGACTACAACTTGCCTGATGTTAAGCAACGTTGTAATCTACGATCTAGCACGCTTGCCTAGAAGAAACCGGTTTACTCTCGACTTGAAGACCGACAAATTATAGTTCAAGGGGAATAGAGATTCGGGCAAGGAGTTCCACAGTTTGGCTGTTCGCACGATGAAAGTCGAAGCAAAGCGCTTGGTGCGAGTCTTTGGAACCTCAACTGTATAACGTATCTCAACGTAACCTCAACTGTATAAGCTAAAGAGGGTCGAAAGTCTGAATATTGAAGATATTAAAAAAATCTTTAGAGACTTCAAATTGATAGCAGAACACGTTCTAACAATTACCTAATAGATTTTTTGTCTATTTATCTGTTTATTTTAACGCTCATTACGCAAAACTGGCTGAAAGGAGCATCATGATTTATATAATGTAGGTAGTAAGTAGGTATGAGGTCTTAGGAGTGTCATAGGCTACTTTTTATCATGAAATAAAGCGAGCGAAGCTGCGGGCGTCCACTAGTTTTGAGTAAATAACTTAGATTATAAATTCATTAATAGTATCGAACGTTGCCTTCAGCCATGATAAGAAGTAGGTACCTAACAAATACCTTGTTTTCTCTAAACTTTTTCTACACAAAGCCTTATGGTGAAGCCAAAATAGAATTTAAATAAACGATACCTACTGCTCTTAATGTTCAGTTACTATCTACTAGCTAATAACTAATGTTTATTAATTTAGAATTCCTATGATTAAATCAATATATGTACCTCTACCTACAGATAAAAGTAGATTTTTCCACCTATTTCAAAAATAAAAGCCAGTAGGAAGATATTAACAAAGTTTATTAAATTACCTACTAAATAATTTAGAGTTCATTTTAAATCAACATATATTTCATTGGTAGGTACACCTATTATATACTTCTAGACTTTTTTAAAGGTGGTACATTTCGTTCGACTATTTCCTGTTTTCGTTTATTTGCGGTGGTATTTCTTTGTTTCTCACTAGGATTTGCACCAACCGAGGCCGCCGGGCGATCACTTGATGAATTTTCTGGCTTCGTCCTTCTTGACTTCATCTTGATTCTTAAGTTCTTAAATTCTTCAAAGACATCATTAGAAGGGTCCATTTTCTTTGCCTGTGAATAATATTTTGATTGCACTGTTGCACCACAAACACGCCACGATATTTTCTAACAATATATAGGTAAATACTTACTCAGAGATCAGAGATATTTTCACAAAAATATTTTTTCCTTTACAATCTGCAATTTTTGACGCAAAAATTTTCTCAAAGAATACTAGGTAGGTATTATGAGTTTTCTCTCGAATAAATAAAGCGTTGGCGGGAACTTGCTAACTTTTTCATTTTATTTTTAAATTATTTTTTTATGACCATAGACAAAGTAAATTCAAACAAATGAGGTTATCGTGTCAATAAAAAAGTACTAGAACTAGATTGATCAGTTTTGTAATAACATTTTCTATTTGAGAAAACTAATACATTTATAATAATATTAATTCTCGGGCGTAGATTTTAACATGTACTTAAATTAACTTTTTCTGCGTATTTGTAGAACTTATTTTTTTTATACAGTCACACCGTTTTGGTTGAGTTTACTTCATCGTTGGTCATAAAAATAAACAAGTAGAAAAAGGTAGAACTTTTTCATAACTCGAATCATCATCCTATCCTTAGCCCTTGGTGACCCATTACATACTTCTTAAGGTGTTATTTATTGGTGTAGGTGTAGGCCTGTCTTTAGTTTTAAAAGAAAATCTTTTGACTGGCCTGTTAGCTTAGTTGGTAGTGGCTCTGCCTTCTAATCTAGGGGTTGCGGTTTCGATTCCCGCCTGACACAAGTATTTATGCATTTTAAAAATGTATAATTTCTTGTGTTGAGTCTGGTTGTTTGTATGTATAATAAGTATGTATTTACAAAAGAAAAGTATATAAGTATTATATCCGTTATCTAGTACCCACGACACAAGCGTTTGCTTAGTGTGGGGCTAGATGGCGCTGTGTGCAATGTCCCGGAATATTTATTTACTTATTTATAAAAAAAAAAAAATATGTTGTCTATCTCTATAGCGAAGTAAAACTTCAGTTATTCAAAGTTTATTAAACCGATTACCTAGTCTTAGGTTTCGTGATCACAACAGTCTAATCGTCAGGAAAAGGACAAATAAATTGATCAAGTAGTATCAGTAGCACCGCCATTTTATGTAACTTTTTACAAAAGACTGTTCGAAAACTCTTTATACTTACAGCAATGTATTAAGAGATACCATAAAAGCACTGTTCCAATTATTAATGAAGAGAACCTACCCAAACCGATACAAAGACGTCCCCCAAAATGTCCAGTGCCTAGATATAATAGCGATGTTGCTTGGAGACATTACTCGCATCTTGCTCCAATATTTTATAATGCATTTAATACTTATTCTAACACAACTAAGCTGAATCAACATAAATTAAAAACAAATCTTAATGAATGGTTATCAAAAATGAGCTATGAAGAAATTGAATTATTACTTACTTGTCAAACCTGACAAAGAGCAGGTACACAAAACACAAGAACTTAATTATTTTTAAATAACACAAACACCCAAGTAGCAGAAATACCCAGTATACACGCACACTCACAAACACTCTCTCTCTCCCTCTCTCACTTACACACACACTGCACACACACACACACACACACACACACACAAATCCAAATGCAAATACACACAGCAGGACCAACATGTACATATATACAGATAAAAATTATATATTCTTCTATTATTATTATCTTATGATGTCCATAGTTTTAGCTTTATTTACTTTTAATTGTATTTGTTAACCATCCAAACCACTTGGAAGAACCTGTCTTTTGCAACACAGTTCCAACTAAAGCAAAAGACAGAATCATGTAAATTATACAAGGTTGCTCAAATAAAAAATTTACTTTACTTACTTACTTTTCTTTACAAATACATACTTTTTGGTCATCTTTCATAAAGGCGTCTTAGCTGAAATAAACAGAATAATGTATATGAGATCACAAATGACTTATATTTGTGAAAATGATTCATAGCAGCCATTTTTTCAAGCTATTGCTTGAAATATTGTTTGTTATTACAATTAAAAACGATAGGGAAATTAAATGTACGAGATGTAACTGGAAATAGGAACTTTATTAACTGCAAAATATGTACTGTTTCTTCAGTCTAGTCGTTTCATCTTAGGCAGCTGTTGAAACTTAACCGAATTAATCGAAACTTAGCACAAGAATAGGCCACATTAATGACTGGCATTTATATTTAAAAAAAACTTTAGCTTAACCTAGTTTATAACGAATGGAATTCATTTCTTGCACTTCAGCTGCACCTCTGTTTTGTACACTGTTACTTTATATAGTACAATATACCTGACAGAGTTAAATTTTTGACAACAGTAACGAAACATTTGACATGACCTTCGTAAAATTGTTTAAAGAAGCTATGTACATGAAATGAATTCCTTGCTATTCTGGAACCAAGTTAATTGCTCCAGTAACATCAATTTAAGGTACTTAATAGATAAATCACACGCATGTAGGAACTGAATTAACAATTTTGAGTATCACATATGGGTTGTTTAATACTATAATATACTTTGAGACCTTGCTTTGGCATACGAATCATTCTTTGAATGTAATATATGAATATATAATATAAATAGAAATAAGCGCACTACATATCTTTCGGATATTTAGGAAGGTGGAATGCGCTTATAAGTATTTTTTTTACAAATAACTCATATTTATCTATACCCTATAAGTAACTACAATTAACAGACCTCACACCACACTAGCGCATCTAGTGGCAAGTGGCGATAGACTTACGAAACGTAATATTATAGTGACGTCACAGACACCCTGTAATCAGTTACTTATCAATTAATAATGTATTATAATGACACAAGGCTTCTGGAATACAGTGCAACAAGGATAGGTAGCCATACAGGTCAATTTGGTACTCGATTCAGAAAACCTTCGCCAGGAGATCCTTGTTCCACTGTAGATGCAATCAGACCTACAGAAGCCGTTTCCTTATACGATTAGGAAATCAACGTTTTATGTTAGTAGTGAATAAAAGGTTAAACAATTACACAAATAAAATAAATAAAAGGTTATATATACCTTACATTTAATGGCCTGGGGAAATGTTTCCATTCGAAATCGAATTGGCCAATAAAAGGCGATTAAATTGACATCATTTTGTCGAAGGACTAGACATTAATAAATATATTTTAATACTTAAGATTGCGTCGTACGTCTGCGTGGCGCTATGCACATTTTTTTCAGTGTTTATTTTTTTAATAAGATACCAAAACTAAAATTCTAAATACCTCAACGTTGAATTAGTATATAGTTATTAAATGTGTCTGTGTTTGCTATCTTAATAGTTTCTATGTATGGTAATGAAAATACAGAAGTGAAAACGAATAGGGTAGTAATTACAAACTATAAATTCAATGTCGAGATTACTGGAATTGTAGCTCTAAATGAATTATAAAAATAGTGAAAAAGATAGATAGTTTGAGGTTTGTTTTCCGAGTGGAAACTTTCCACTGTCCGACTCAAATATCAAGTGAAGAGAACACTTTCATACTAACTGTTTTACAGTCAGACCTTACAAAGATTAGGCGAAACCTCAATTTCAAAGTCTCTAGAAAAAAATAGTTTTTGTAAATATCTTTGTACCTACATAGAAATAAATTTTAAATATCAAAAACTACGTAGCTTAAGGATATATCACTAACCCCGTTATTAAAATACCTGTGTTTATAAATGATTGTTGTTTGAGTAATAATCACTGAAATAAATTAATAGGTAAATAGAAGTGGCATAATCCCTGTGGCAATATTGTGACGTAATATGTTGTATTGGCATAACGCCGGACACGTAAGAATATAATATATTTATATATATATATATATACATACATTTAAATGTGTGTGTATATATGTTTACGTTTGACTCCAGCCTGCCTGATGCTAAGCATTGCTGCAGCCTAGGGTGTAACACGCTTACCTTTTACGACTAGATATTTAAAGACAATTTTCAAATTCTAAAAACTTTCAACTCTTGTCAAGGGCGTAAGTGGCCTTGACAGAACACTCGTTCTGAACCAAGGAGAAAGTATTGCCTCTTCTATTTTTACCTATTATTCTATTTCTGTGGTTAGGTTAGTTGTGGCTCACTAATAGATGCTAGCGAAGGATCTATTAGTTTTCCTAAGGCATATAAGCCTTAAGTGAACATTCAATCTTCACTACTCTCATCAGAGTCCCGCCGCCGCTTCGCTGGTATCTCTTCTGAGAGACTCTCCTCGTCTGAGCGACTTCTCTTTGCCACTATCGTGGCCAAACTCTCCCCGAAGCTTCCTTCTTCATTCCGCAATATGTGCCACTTCCCAATGTCACTCAGAATGCAATCGCCGACGCATTGCAAGAACTCGACCTCGATAAGCCCGTGACTGTGTAACATACAAAACTTATATGAGAAGTCATAGATTAGTGCATAGAATTGTGAAGTACCTAATGAGAACTGGCATCTGTCAAAATTAGTACTTATTAACTTGCTCTTTTTGGAGATCTCACGACATCTAGAGTAAATGGTACTATTTTTTTATTGGAGATTTGAAAATCGCTTATCTCTACTTGTTAGAAGTCGGTTAAAAATTCTATATGAATTTTCTTTTGAAATACCAAGAATACTTGGAATTGAATGGGAGCCTGCTGGAAGGAGACGTCGCAAACGCCCCGATGGCGCAAGAATATGGTGGACTTTCCTAACAACTGGAAGGAGCTGACTTAGTTTGAAAAATGAAAGAAATGAGAAACAGTCGCACATCGGAATTTTAAATAAAAGTTACTGCAAATAGAATTCAATATTAGCGCGTACTTGTAGAGATATTAATAGCGATTGTTTCATTGGAATCGGACTGAGATTACTGGAGTTACAGCGTTAGTATTCTTCCGCCGCTTTTTTAAATTTGCCGTTCTTCGCGCGCTTTGCGATATCGAGAAAGCGCACGCGCGAACCAATCAGAGGCCGTGTCCGTGCCGTGCTCCGTGAGGGGCAATAGCAACAACATGGACCTATAGTTAAACGGGGCGGGGCGTAGCGAAGTGACGTCACCGCACTGTGCTGTGACTATGTGACTGTCAGTTAGTCGTTCACGCGGTAACTTTGCCGGATTCTACGGCGGAGACCGAACTAAACATGTAATATTTCTATTATTTTGAAAGATAGATAAACTGCAGGGTATTTTTTCTCCAGCTGCTACTTTTCATATTTCCTATTTAAAACAGTCGTGAGCTTCATTGGGGAAGACCTTTGCCCATCAGTGGGACAGTGTGGACTAAATAAAAAAAAACTTTCAAAAGACTTGGTAGCCTCCTTTTTTTGAAGTCGGTAAAAATAACAATAGATGTGCGGCGTTATTATTCACCTCGCTAGTTTGGGCAAGAGCTGTTCCGCGTGGTCGCCCGGCTCGTCGGGCAGGTACATGCGGCCCGCCAGCACCGCGCCACACACCAGCTCCTCCGTCGTTAGTTGGCTCGAGACTGCAAAACAGACACAAGCAAAAATGAGCTTACATTAATATACTAGTGGATGCTGTAAGATTAAGAAGTAAAACTTGCATCCCCTATTTCACCCCTTTAAAAGTAGCATTTCCAAAAATCGTTTCTTACCAAATGCCAATGTCATAACATCTACCTGCATGCTAAATTTCAGCCCGATCCGTCCAGTGGTTTGGGCTGTGCGTTGATAGATCACTATGTCTGTCAGTCAGTCACCTTTGAGTTTTATATATTTAGATAGCGCTGTCTAGAATAAGCGTGAAAAAATTTCTTGAGCTTGTCCCATTTATGATGGTTCATGGCGATTAAAAATAAAAAAGCACCAAATAAATCCGTAAATATTTTGTGCATGAGAGGGCGAAATCCGGTGCGCTCGGGTGGCGCTTGTACTTAAATCACAACAATTAGTAACTAATTGAACATGATATGAATTCACATTCAGTATAACCTTTATATTTTCAGCTCCATTTTGAAGCAGTGGACTAAAGAATTGATTCATGTGTTCATTCAGTCATACCTCATCACTGGTTTTGTCTAAAGATCGTTTGTTGCCGTTTCTATTTCATATTGCCTTGAGAGTACCTCACTTTCCTTAAAAAAACATTCTCATTGCACAAATGAGAGATTTCCCCGTACAAAGTTAACAAATATTGAAATCTCGGGTCCCAGGTTACAAATGAGAATCCCTTATCTTACTGTTGACTAAAATGCATGTATGGATATATTCCAAAGCCACGTTAACGACATGGATATGAATCAAACATGGGTAAACGTATACCTGACGGTACTGATGAAAATGCATCCATTCTGTCCTAGATGCACTTCCTGAAGTTTCTACATACTCGTACCGTACTGTACGATAGGTATGATACATGTACATTGAATGTAGGTCTTTTATCCGTCTTATATCCCTCTGGGGATGTATTTAGCCGCCAAGCAGTAGTGCGTGAACTGTTCGATAATGTTTGCTTTTGTTTCGAGATCTAACTTACATTATGTAGGTACCTACTACTGAGACACGCTGAATTTTGAAAATAAAATAACTCTTCTATTCTTGTCATTTCTGATAGGAAGGACAAGCGTGACGATTAATCAACAATTAGGCAGTGGGCTTGCTATACTTAATAATAATAATAAATCTAAATTTGCGTACAACGAAACACACACGTCAGAGAGGATGTTTTTTAAAGTATAATTTCAAACATGACTGTCTGATGTATCGTGGGTCGCTGCAGTATTAGCATATAAGTAAATATCAGTCCCTCGATTACTTATGCATTGATAGTGTATTTTGAGGAAGTTTGTCACTGTTTCTTTGTTCAATTGTATGTACATGTATGATTTTGTTGTGATCTGAAAGCTCTAATGCGCCTAATTGCGTTTAAAAAGTAATATACAGACATATAAATCTTCGTCTTAACCAAATATTTTCCTTAGTAATTGCTGCATTTTGGTTATCCAAAATTTAGCAGTAATAAAATAAAATAAAAAAGCCTTTATTTCTATTTATTTTTTTATTTAAAATTTAGCAGTAACCCTACTAAAAAATCCACCATACCTCCAATATCAGTGCTATCTTCCTAGATTAAATGATTTCTAGAATGTTGTACAAATTTTTATTTATTTTTACCAAACTTCGTCCGGAAACTGTCTTTTTGGAAGCGACATGAAATCACACTGACGGATTCAACGATGTATAAAAGTTCGTCAAAAGATGTGTTGTTGTGAGAAGTTTCATTCCATACATTTACCTATACCTAAGAGAGTGGGTGTGAACAAATGTGTTTAGCAAGGTGACTCTAATTTATGCTGATTGGAAAATTTGCAAAATTGAGTCTACTTGACGAACCGAATATTTGGACTAATGTTACTCGTATGTAAGATTTATATACTTAATTTAATATCTTGACTAAAATGCAGAAGCAAAAGACACGTAAATGTTACTTAACATGTGCAAATGAATATTACGTTGGATATTGTATGATTTTAGTAAACTTTTATAAAGCACTAGTGGGTGCTCGCGGCTTCGCTCGCATTAAGATGTAAAACTTGCATCCCCTATTTCAACCCTTTAAAAGTGGCATTTCCAAAAATTCTTTCTTAGCGGATGCCTACGTCATAACATCTAACTTCATTCCAAATTTCAGCCCAATCCGTCCAGTGGTTTGGGCTGTGCGTTGATAGATCACTATATCAGTCAGTCAGTCAATCAGTCAGTCAGTCACCTTTGAGTTTTATATACTTATTTAGATAGATTTCCGTTTATTTATGAGATCAGATATTATTATATATTGAGTATCAGATCCATCTGTAATATGTGATGTTGAAAATAAATTTAATACAAAAATAAAACCATGCCATGCACGTATCACAATGATATTTTAAACGGCAATAATTATCGCGAAATTGCTAGCTTTTTTACAATCGTTCAGGAGTCTGTAGATCTCTAGGTAGTCTCAGTTATGATGCCTCTATTAAATTGAAAATACAACATATATATTCTTGGTCGCTAAAGGCTTGGTGGTCTATGAACATGCAAAACACAGGAGAAGCGACGGGTTCCAATCCATCCAAGTGAAGGTCTACACCGATACGATCATTTGATTATAAATGTGTGTAAAAAAGTTTTATGTAGTATATCCGTTACCATGAACAGCCGCACACGCCACCTAGCCCCATACTAAGCAAACGCTAGAAGCGTTTGCTTAGTGGCGCTGTGTGAAATTTTCTGGAACATTTAATTATTTAAAAAAAAGTGTACGTACTTGACACGCAGGCAAGCAGGCAAGCATGCTGAGTGCAAGGATAACGCCAGCCGAAGCTAATATCATCATAATTGGTCACCTACCTTACGAGTTTTAAATGTTTAAAACCAACACCTGGTGTTTCACGGCTCTTGGACGATGAGGTGGGTGTTGGCTGGTTGGCCCACGCTTGGTACACCACTGGGCCTAGCTCCGGCAGGTGCATCTCCATGCAGCAGGTCAGCAGGCCGGAGACCTCCACCACGCGCGGAGACAGCCCCAGGTCGTGGGCCAATGAGGCCGCACTGTCGACAGTTGTACGTACCGGGATCTTAAAGCCTGAAACCGAAACAACGGCAGAACTTAGCGAAATCATCTACCTATCTATGACTTATCGTATAAATTATATGACTCTCTTTGAGTCGTATTTCCTCATGACTGAAGGTCGTGACTCCCCGCAGAACTAATTCGTTAGGGGAGTTCTAGGGCAGATACATCCCTTCCACGTATATTTTAAGACTATTCCAGGCATAGCAAACTATAAATAAAAGATTAATATAATTAGTAGTAGGAGGAAGTTAAACCAGATTTTCATACATACTGTTGTATAATACTTGAATACCAATAAATATAGTTATAAATTATTATGCCTCCTAATGTTGGTATCCTAACAAAGAACTTGGCGCTAGAAATCCAACTAAGTATATAAGTTTATGGACTTGTACATAAAATTGTGTTAAAACAAACAGTTTTTTTTTATTTACTGCAAAACCATGCTTGATCCTTTTGTAGAGACAAGTTACTTGTTGGGATACTTACTATTTGAGGTAATATTTCACCACTTGATCTCTCTCTTAGTTTTGAGTTGCAATGCAACAGTTTGTAAGGCGATCACCGACCCGATGGATAGGTAAAGGATATAGTGGACATCCGTACCAACTGGAAGAAGCTGTCCAAGGATACAAAGAAGGGGAAGGAATATATTATCATGTAATCTTTCCTACTTTAAGGAAGGCACACGGTATCAGAATTACAGCAATTTCCAGAATCGGAACGCCTTGTCTGGGTACATATAGATATCGTAGGGCCATTGGAAATGTGTAAACATGGTCACAGGTCATCATCATCATCCACAGCCTTTTCTCTCCCACTGCTGCGCATAGGCCTCTCTTTGAGTGTGCCAGCTGCGTCGACCTTGTGCAGATCTCATCCATAAAGAGCCCGCGACTCGTACACTGTCACAGACCCATCTTCATGGTCACAGGTACTTAGTAACAATGAGTAGAGCGCTTCAGTCGTGGGCCAGATGCGATACCGTTGACAGAAATAACAGCAGACACAATAGCCAAGGTACTTTATGAAACTTGGATCTGCAGATTTGGCAATACATTCAAACTAACAACGGACTAAGGGAAGGGAAGTTTGAAAGAAAATTGTTTGAGCAGTTACTTAACCTAAAAATACATACAACACCATACCATTCTCAAAGTAATGGAATGATAGAGCGTTGGCACAGGTCTATGAAGCAGGCAATGATGGCTTGCTTGTCTGGTAAAAGTATATGGTGTGAAGAGCTGCCGACAGTCTGCCGGAGTCCTGCAGAATAAATGTATGGACAGACGATAAGGAGATTTTTACGAGAGTTCAGATAAGAAGGTAAGTGAAGGTATCTCTTTTCTGGAACAGCTTAGATATAACATAGACAGATTGAAGCCAACCAGGAAGTCGCTGAATTCGCAGACGATATTCATTCACAATGAGTTAGGTAAGTGTGAGTTCGTGTTTATTCGAAACGATTCAGTTCGGAAACCATTAGTACCACCCTAACGATGGTCCGTATCGCGTTATCAGCAGAAACGGCAAGGTATACAAAGTCAGAACGCTTAACATATCAATAGATAGACTGAAACCTGCGTTTATCATGAATGATGGTAATGATGTCGGCACGAAGGATAACTTAACCGTAGAAAATGACGTAGATGTAAAAAATAAGTGTAGTAATATTGTTCGAGACGATAAAGTAATAAAAAGTGGGCGAATTGTAAAGCCACCTGTAAGATTTTTGTGTTAGATATAGTAAGCAGATATTTTTTTATGTCAAGCGTGTAGATTAGGTTATTATCTACTTATATAAAAGTAGCTGATAAAAAACGGGATTAAAAGTATGTCCGTCTCCTGGTTCTAAGCTACCTCCCCAACAATTTTCAGCTGAATCCGTTCAGCCGTTCTTGAGTTATATATGGTGTAACTAACACCACTTCCTTTTGTCTCAGATCAAAGAAAAATTGCTTGTGATAATTTGTAAAACCGGACCTTATTATAATCTAGGTTAGTGTAAGCAATATAGAATTGAGCACTCCATGCAAACAGGTATGTATATGTAACATAAATGTGTATATGTAATATGTAACATTAGATCAGAACACAAGTTGGTATTGTATGAATCATAATTGTACGTATGTGTAATAGTTTCATGTTACTCAAGGCGAGTCCGAGGCGGGATGAATGCACGATCAGCAGAATGCGTGGCGGTAACATGAGCCGGAGTCGGCTTACACGAGTACCTGCTTCACCTACTTCAAATATTAGGTCCTTACAATACATATGAAATAGACGTTTAGTATGGGAGGAACAAAAAGTCGAATATTTTTATAATGTAATATATTTAATTAATCAAAGTATGGACCATTGTTTTCTATGCACTTTTGTCATCTCATAGGTAGTTCATTGACCCCTTTACAAAAAAGACCAGTCGGACGGGAATCAATAAATCTTTGAAGGCGATTTGGACTGTCCCATCTGAGTTGATTTTTTTCCCATGAAAGGTTATCCAAATTTCGAAAAAAATGGTAATCTGTTGGAGCAAAGTCCGGCGAGTACGGAGGATGTCTTAGACATTCCAATTGAAGCTCTTCTAATTTGGTAGCCGTCTGTAGTGTAGTGTGTGGTCTAGCGTTGTCGTGAAGCAGCAGTGGCGTGGAGCGATTGACCAGCCTAGGTGGTTTACCCGCTAGCTTTTCCATCATGGTATGCAATTGCTGACAATAGACATCAGCCGTAATAGTCTGGCCAGATTTGAGAAAACTGTAATGAACAATACCGGCACTAGTCCACCAAACGCTTACAAGTAACTTTTTCGGGGTTAATTTTCGCTTGGGGCAGGATTTGGCTGGCTGGTCAGGATCCAACCATTGCGCTGAGCGCTTCCGATTATCGTAAAGAATCCATGTTTCATCACAGGTAATGATTCGATTAAATACCTTCATTATTGTGCTGGTTCAGTAATGTAACGCAGCAGTCGACGCGCGTTTGCCGGTTTGCTTCAGTCAAGACGTGAGGTACCCACCTTTCAAGCTTTTTAATCTTCCCAATTTGCTTCAAGTGAATTAAAACAGTTTTATCACTAACATCGCAGCCTGCAGCTAACTCGGACGTGGTTTGCGATGAATCCGCTTCCACAATGGCATGGCCTTCAATTCTTCATTATCAACTTTGGTCTCAGGCCGTCCACGGGGCTTGTTCTGCAGGTCGAAATTTCCAGAACGAAAACGTTGGAACCAAAAATGAACTGTGTTTTCTTGAATTTGGAATTCCTTACCAAAGAGGAGAAGTACGAAAAACGCCAATTTTTATATTTAAGGACCTAATATTACTCATATAGTGTTACAATAACTTTATGTAGAATCGAACTAAGACTAGGAAATAAATTATGCAAAATTTGGGGTATGTGATAAAGGGACACATGTGTAAGTGTGAACGTTGACAAGTGTATACGTGTGCGTGATGTATGACGCGACACCGGATGAGAGAGATGAGAATTTGATAATAAAATTGATTAATTTCACATACGAGTTTTACTGACCATCAATGCCGGTAGCTCCGACATAGACCCCTCACACCTGTAGGCAGGTTCACAACTCTAAAATGATATCTGTTTATTCGGTGTGCGACCGACAGGTTCATTCAAAAACGACCTTGTGAATTCAATTCAAAGCTCATTTATTCATAAAACTCAATAATACACATCAACATAACTAAAGATATTATTAAGTATAAAGATGAAAGCGATAAAGTTCAATTCAATCTTTTTGTTTCTGTAGTCTATCACTTGCTCTTAGAAAATGACAATTTACAATTTTAAAGATAGATTATGCACCATTCTTTTCGATTTTTGGCCAGTTTCTTGACCTCTTTATACGATATATCAATAAAGCAGACGGAAACGGGATAGTATAGGCAAAATAAAGAATAGTACATACCAACAGTATTGAAGATAAAACGCTCCACTTCATTTATTTCGGCAATGGAATAATCCAGGTCGTGCGTCCTGAGTAGCTGTTGCAACTTTTTCACATTAATACAGTTGCACACCATCTGAAAAAAAAACAACATAATTTCTTTACAAACTGTTTAACCATAAACATTGCTTTGTTTGAAAAATATGATTAATATGTATTTCATATAGGTACATTTCTCTCTCTTGAGTCCTATTTCCTCATGACTGAGGGTCTAGACTTCCCCGCAGAATTAATTCGTTAGGTGAGTTGGCGGAGTTATATTATTATACCATGGGTGAGTTCTATTGTGCAGATAGGTACATCGCAGTGGGCGCCCACGATGTTTTCTTTCACCGTTAAGCGAGTGCAGATCTACACATAACTTGAAAATATAAGTCATTGGTGTAGGGCTGGATTCAAACCAGGGTGTGTCTGGATGAAAAGCAGAAACAGGAACCGCTGAGCCACAATCGCTTTTACTCGCTTTTTTTAGGTACATTTAATTTACTTTTAATTTTTAGGGTGTAGGTAAGTACATTTAATAAAGTATTTTTGTACTTTTTTATATATCCTAAAACCAAATGGAGAAAAACAAATAAATGTCATACAACTAGTCATATGAGAGAGAAAGTTTACTTGTTTATTGTTGTTTGTTAATTCTTAGTGATATAAATCTTTTTGATATGTCAGTAGTCATTTCCCAATTAGGTATTACAAAATTAAACAATACTACATACCTATTTCTCTGAAATTTAATTCAATTTATTTACACCTAATTCATAAAATATATACTACATATTTTTATCACTCTATACTATACCACACTTATACAAATGGCCAATAAAATAATTTGTGTGTTTAAATATTACACTTTGACTTTTCTCCTTCTGACTGTGTCTGTGTCTGTTCTGGATAATGATGCCCATATTCAAGTGAGCATTGTGGCATTAGTTTAGCAAGATTCGGCTCTTTGAAGTACAATAACTGGTAAACATGGTACACAAAGTTAGTAAGCCCACAGTTTTATATAGCATCCCAATATCCCAGCAGTAATTTTAATACCCACTCATTCACATTCTGAAATTGTTTTTAATTATTTTTATGTATTAACTTGTAACAGCAATGGACTGGGGACCCAGGGAGCACCTGGATTGTCCTGTGCAGGACTGGAACTTGGCGTACTAGAAGAGAGATCTATGCTCAGCAGTGGGTGATAACAGGTTGATGATGATAGTGAAATTGTAAAGGGCTTCTCAGTGTTGGCTACAGTCTCACTGATGCTATAACATACAAATCTTAGAAATATCTAGCTAACTCGTGACACCACTGGACTGCACTAGTTAAGTAAAACAATATTGTCAATTTTAACCAATAAATCAAAGAAATAGATAAAAATACTGGGTGGAAAGCCATGAATAATAAGAAGTTAGTAATATTAACAGCCAAACTGTGGAACTCCATGCCCAAATCTCTATTCCCCTTGAACTATAATTTGATGGTCAAGTCGAGAGTAAACCAGTTTCTTCTAGGCAAGCACGCTAGATCGTAAATTATAACGTTGCTTAACATCAGGCAAGTGAAGTCAAGCATGAACCTATCTCATTTAAAAATTAAATTACTCACCTTGGCGGCCAGTTGCAGACAGACATATATAAAAACGATGACTTGGTCCTTGTTCTGACGTTGTGTTCTTCCCACTCTTCCCATAACCTCTGTAAGAAGATAATAAATATAATTTTGGGTAAAATGTTACAACAGTATTTATACTGGCATAGCAGAATGTAAAAATTAAACTTTTTTGGATAATGCAGTGCTAATCCTTGCTTGTCATAATGGTCATCATGATGGTCTCTATATTTTAGCACAATATTTGGATAATGCTATGGACCAAGCTTATAATCTAAAATGATATTGACCTGCCTATAAATAGCATACAAATAAACTTTGAAAGTAGACTTGAAACAAACAAGTACTAGACTGCAATGTTGTACAGTGTTACTTGCACCAGGATATGCATCAAGGTGTTTATAATACATAATATAATATTATATTGCTTTATGTACACTTCAAACCTTGTAATAAAATTGTGTATGTTTAATGTTCCATAGAAGTAGATCAACATGCCTCCAGTCATCATCATCCTCATGGATTTACAATACAATACAATACAACTTTATTGCACACCAAAAATAAATTACACATACAATATGAAATGAACTTAAACTATAAATGAATGCACAAGTGGGCGGCCTTATCACCTTGAGTGATCTCTTCCAGGATTTACCTACCTACTAATACTATATAAATACTTGCAATTAATAAAATTTATATACCTACCTATAAAAAATTATTTTATAATATTTTTAAAGGATATTATTAAGTATTTAGCCATGTAAATTAGTATAAGGAAAATAGTGTTTAAGTAGATATTGTAAGAAAAGTGCTATGCCCGAAAGTACAAGCAACAGGATCACACAACTCAATCTTTTTTTAGAATTAGTTCTAAAGTGTTATATTGTGTTGTGTACAGCAGACTTTTAAAAAAATTAGCTCACCTCCAGTTACGCCGATTCCATCGGAACTAAGAAGCCCAGCAAAGAATGACTCTAGAATACGGCAAGCCAGACCAGCCACTCCTTCTAGAGACAATTTTTCTCCAAACATTTTTATTGCTCTTTCCCATATGAACTTACGAGCTATCATGGGCATCAGTATATACTCTGCGTTTGCGATGCTTCTTGCCTGAGTATTTTGCGTTGTATCCGACATGCCTTGCGTTATTAGCTCTTTCTATTAAAGAAAAGTTAGATGCTGCAAGTAAGTAATACTCTAAAAGCCGGTTAATCTAAATATTCTAAATTAGGCGTTCTCCCGCCGAACGCAAGCAAGCAAACAATAATGTTACCCTTGTTAAAAAAGCAATTAAGAATAAAGGCCCCGACACATTAGGTATAGAGGCCCCGACACATTAAAACCTACCTAAATGAATATGTTTTCCTTTTTTTTATTACTATAATTTTATTATATGCCGCTACATAAGTCGGCGATATAAATGTTCATCAAATGACAAATCAAATCAATAGTATGTCCTTACTTTTATAAGTGTGAATAAAGTGTCCTACATACTATCGGACGCGGCTGTAAATGACGGCTGATAGCCACTACACTACACACTACTGCCATTATTGTACTCTGTAATTTGTATTATCTTCTGCTACTGACCATGAAACTTCGACAAAGCCATGAAATAATGAATACACTCGAGCGACTGTCAAAAATTACACTTTTCAAGATTACTGTTTTTTGTACTGGTCACACTCAAGCTTTTTTCTTTCGCAAATGTAACTATCACTGTCAAAGAAGTTGAGTTGACAATTTGACATTGTTGTTATTCTCTGAAAACAGCTAGGAATTACGGAAGGAGATGTAGGTTATTTTTTTAAAATTTTAATAATTTGCTATAATCCGCGAATCATTTATTTGTTGCGTGTATGCAGTAATTTCTGTTAAAAAATACAAATACCTAGTCTATGATCTTCATCTATAAAGTCAACTATGACTTTTTGCTACTTGCTACCATATTTTCACCTGCAGCTTCACAACTCAGTGCTTTGCTTCTTTTGATGATATTATCTAGAGTTCTGCATTATTTAATACTTTAAATTATTTTTTGTTCAAACAAAGTGACTAGAAAGTGTGTTTCTCATAGTTAATCTTTTCATTATACAATGTTGAAATTATGTAATCAGTGGTGTTTGTAAAAGCATAGCATCTGTTTTGTTCCAGTTTATGGCGTGGGGAAGGTTTCTTCGCCGTAATCTAGTGAGTATCACGTTCCCCACCATCGCCACCACCCTCATATTCCTCGACTGGAATCATACTAGGAAGTGGAAGGCGCAGAAGAACCAATAATGGCTCTTTTTGGGATCACTCTTCGCTACACTTGGTTCGCTGTACCTATGGCTGGCTACTTTTTCGGCAAGTTCCTTGATGATCAAGAAACACTGAGGATGACTATGTATAGGGATAAATCCTGTCTGTATGGTGGAAGAGTAAAGGAAGGACAGTGCCCCTCCTGGCCCTGAATATTGTTAAACTTGGTAGAAATAATGTTTGATTTGAAATAGAGGTTACTAAAGCAAGGTTGTTGTTTTTATTTATATTCAATATAATATATGTACCCAATAGTAGATATTTTAAAGGTTATCTCTTGCAAATCTGGTGGTAGTCACCCAAATTAAATGAGAAATTGAGTCTAAAATAAATACCTATATATTTCCTGAAATATTTATTTATTTTATATATTATGAGTACATGTAACACATTGCCGTCTTAGCCCATACTAAGCTTAACCTTGTATCATGGGTACTAGATATGTAATGGATGTAATAATATACTTACTCTTTTAGGTAAGTATTAGTAATATGGCCAGGCTAGGACTGCTTCTAGGAACAATAATAAATGTTGTACAACTGAAGAATTATAGTAGGTAGTGAATTTAATGAGTTGAAAAATTTACACAAAATTTTATGAATGTTGTAGGTACCTATTTTAATACAAAATATCAGCAAGATAATTAAATTAAATTTGTTGGTCATGGCTGTATTGTAGCAGGCAGTTATTAAGCCATGTCATAGGCCCCTAGGGTGTGTGAAAACTCTTGACCCTAAATTTGGTACCTAGTTGAAAGTACAAAAGCATGGAATCTATATTAAAGTTTGTTTGTAAAAACTGCTACATAGTTAGAAGCATCAGAACACTTCTAAACATACAATTAACATTAAAAAATTACATGAGATTTCTTTTGTCAGGATCATCATTTGTGTAAGACCAAACTGTTAGATAAGTTAGCCTAACTTGATTACATTCCTACATACCATAATATAATTAAGCAATAATATGTATTGACTTGCCCAATATAACAAGATGTTTTAAGGTGAAACAATTTATACTAGGTATTCTATTAACCTCTCTTACAAACTCACTCATTTATACAAATTCAGTTTATCAAAAAAATTAAAACTTTTAATACTATAGAATAAGTAGGTATAATAATCGTAATAGTTTGTTAGTGGGATCCTGTTTATCGCTTTGGAATGGCAACCTGTATCTGGTTATAACTATCTAATTACAAATTGCACCTATTCATTATAAATTGTATGTGTTTTTCATTCTGTTTATAGATTTAATGAGACATAACAAACCTAGTGTTTCAAGCTAATGATGTTATAGCTAACAAGCTATTAAATAGTTTAGTTATCAATAAAGATAGTTTTGTCAACACGACGTCAGACACAATAGCTTATAGGCACAAGCTTGCCATTCTAGCTTGAATATTTAACCTAATGTCTCTTGAGCATAAGGCAGGTACCTATGACATATCTTATTTGCAAGCATTTATTCAGTTGAGCTGTATTTAATTAAGAAAATATAGGTATGTGTGATAACATTTAATAGTTTTATTAATTAGGCAAACTCCTCATTTTCATCAATTTGTTATAAAATTATGATGTACTTACTTAAGTAATGTTTGGATGACAATCAGTTTATATAGAAGATCATTGATAACAATACAATCATTTGGCATTGTTGACCTGATCTGTTGATGAAACCTGAAAATAGGAACTAGAACCAATGTTGTCTAGGGAGGTAGTTTGTCTACAGATGGTTTCCAAGGTGTGATGATTATGAGTAGATATGGACAAAAGTATTTTTTTATTTTAAGTATCTAAGTACCTACCTAAAAGGTCGTAGGTATTTATGAATGTGTAAGTACATAAAGCAAAACTAAAAATCAAAGTCATTTTATACAGTAGGTATATAAAATATGTTTTATTTAAACAATAAATTTACATGGTTTTCTTTGCCATGGCATACCAAACAATTATGAAGGGTGCCCACAAGCCTGCACCAAAGAAAAATGCGAAAAAAACTGTTGCAACATATCTGAAACCAGAAAATTATCTTGTTATATAGGTAGTGGATTTATATAATAGCATCTTATGTACATAGGTAAGTGAAATCAAAAATACTTTATTGAACTTAATTTTTGATGTAAGTACAAGTTTGTAGAATATAACTTAAACATTAAGTACCTACAATTAGATATTAAGCTACTGTAGTATGCCTGCACCTCTAAACTAAGCATAGCTTGTGTCTTAGAGGTGCATGCTCCCCAGTGGTAATGATACTAAATAATTAAGTACCTAAGTATACTAAATTCATGAGTACAGCAGATGGCAGCCTTCGGGGCTAGCAAAGTTCTGATAGCACTCACTCTGTAAGTACTTACTTATAATACACAGACTGCCATCAGAACTCCGAACCAGTATTCTGCCAAACCAGATAAATCGGGAGGAACCCCATGAAATTGGGAGCATGGCTATGTGGAACAACAACAATACCTACATTTATTAATGGCTATGTGCATCAAGACACTGACCAAACTAGTGAAACAGAGAAGAGTGGATTGGGAATACAATAAGTACCTACAATCCAATTATTTAGGTATTTACAATAGGTAATAGATATGTAATAGGAACTAAAACTAAACATACCTACTGATTCTAATCTACAAATCAGTTTATAGAAGAGCACAACATAATAAAATGGAGGCACTCAGAAAATCTCTAGAATACCTACCTAGACTAAAGATGGTTATATAATATCATTGGTTAAAGTGGTCCAGCCCACTGCCAGAGGGCATAATAGCGGCGTTACCACAATGGATGACAATGCTGATTCATTGGTTCAGATATGAATTATATTTTGTTGTACCTATTCATATTGTATTCATAGGTACCTATATCAAAACCATGAACTTCTAAATTAACAGTAAACATGGTAGGTAAGTAAATACCTATAAAGGTGTATCTAAGTGTTTTACAGTAAACTGTCATAATTAACTTAGGTAAGTATTAAATAATATAACTACCTACCTACCCAACAAACTTGTCATTAGGTACCTACCACATATTGCTTAACTAGGTGCCTAAATTTTGAGATCCATGACTCTTAAAACTAATTTTGTACTTAGATAGGGAGTAGATTATAAATAGTTACCTACTAAAGTTTTCTTAAATGTATCTTGCTTGTTTGCTAATAAAATCAGTTGTCCTGCACTACAAAAGTCTAAATTTCTTCAAGATTTACTACTAACCTATTGGGAATATCAAAGGGCATATTGTCAAAGGGCTGAGGAGGGCCATCACTATGATGAGCCACCCTTTGCATCCTCGGATCAGCTCGGATCACTTTACTGAGCATAGGCCTAGCACGGAGGGTGCTCATCAGGCATCTGAGTCTATTCATCCTTAGTAATGATTATTGTTTGGTTGAAATATTGAGTAGAGCTTTAAGTAAATATCAGAAAGCACGTAGTAGAGGTAATAATATATACCTAATATACTTAGCCAGAAATGTGCCAATAAGTAATTCAGGTTTGTCATTTTTTGACAAATTCAAAAAAAATATTTTAAAATGAAATGTAAGAAAGTATTTCTTCAAATAGGTTGTAGGTAAGTACTTAGTGATCAATTTAGTTTCTACCAATACTTATGTAGGTACCTAGGTATGCTCTTCAAATAGGTAACTAGGTAGACCTAGTGATTATTTTACTTCTACTAATAGGTAGGTAAGTACTTGTATTATGTGCTTATACCTTCTTAGTAGGTACCTACTTACCTATTAGTATAAATTGTAATTGGTAGGTACCTATGTAAGATGTAAGTATCAGATCCTGGAATCCATAGTAGGAAAATGGTCAAAGTTATAGGTACCTAGGTAAACTAAGGTGAACCACCGGCAAGAAAAAGTGCCCGTAGTCCACCTAGGTGAACTAAGCAGGTGGACCACGACCGAAGCCTGGTAGGTACGTACTTCTATGGGTCAAAGCTATTACTTACCTACAATACAAGAACTTTAAGTAGGTAGGTAGGTATTACAAGGTTATACTTAACTGATGATCTAATATCCAGTGACTGCCTATCTGTTCAATAATCTAAACAAACTTTAAAATTAAATATTATTTAAGTAGGTAGGTATATAGATTCCGTGGAAGGACCTGGGCGCCCACCACGATGTAGGCAGGGGAGTCACGTCACGACCCTCAGACATGAGGAAATACGACTCAAAAAGAAATCCATACTACCTACTTATCGCTATAACGCGGGTAACAACAAAACAAACCCAGGAGCTTTTAGCCGAGTTCATTCCTTTAGGGCTCCAAATCTTAGCTTTGTTGTCGTCTCGTCGCTCAGATTTTTTCGGCACGCCCAATAATGTTTGTTTAAAATGTTTAAATGCAATTAGGTAAGTTGTGAAGTCAAAAAAGTACTGATATGAACGTCAATGTCATTGTCATATTTTATAATGTGTCTAAAAGTCCACAGCACACTAGCCATCTAGCGGATAATAAGAAAACTGCAAATACATAAACTTCATCTAGCATTGAATTGGTTCCAAAAAGTATTGATAGATGGCGCTAATTTAGATTTTATATGAAACTCAAGGAACAGCAAAATATTATTGATACTTCGTTATAATGACATAGGTGGCGCTAATAGTAACCAAATCAACATAAACGCGTTAAAAAAATAAAAAAATAAATTTTATTATACTACTTAACTCACGTCCTTCCGTTAGCCAACAGCTTTTATTTTATTAGGTATCAATAAATTGTGCGCTAGATGACATTTTAACATTATAAAATATGAAGCTAGACTGCTACTGGACTAGACTGTAACAATATTAATAAATTTAGCATGAAGGTACTTATAGTAGGTACCTACCTATTTAAGGTAATATTTCGTACAATTTAACTTTACTTATATTATATATGCATAGGTATGCTTTTTATTTTAATAAAAACATATAACTTGTTAATCGATTAAAATAAAATCAATCAGAGATCAATATTTTTTATTGTATTGTATAGTGTCGATTTGTTCTAATAATCCCTTTCTACAGAATTTCCTATTTCCAGATCTTGGTTAGCAATCGGTTGGGTAACAGTAAGTTAATTATTAAGTAGGTAAGCATGGTGAATTTAAAAACTTGCAAAATGTATCATTATGTGAATATTGTTCAAACTCTCCTGCTCCACCTGCCTAGTGATATGCTTATTCAGTATAGCCTAATAAAAGCCTAACGACAAATTAAATAAATAGAGATGTGGCGCCATAAATACAGCCACACAGTCCTTTATTATATATGGTGGTATACCATCTGGACCAACAGAAGAATTAGCTTTAAGACGGCGAACAGCAAAATCTATGTCAGACGGATATACAGCATCCAATGCAACACGTGCAGAGCACAATGAGGAAGCTGCATTCCGCTCAGCCTCGACCACTGACAAGTTGGGAAGGTGAAACTGAAAGATGGTACATTGTTGCTGTTGTCCGCCATATTCTAAGCCACATAGCATGCAACTGTTATAGTAAAATTAATTAAGATTCATACCTTATTTACTTTCATGTTACACGGATACATAAAATTGTTAAGGGCAGAGAGCGGGAAGCGACATTTTATATTATGTAGTGATGGGGCTCTTTTCGCGGCGCTATCAGTAAGTACATTATTATATAAGGGAATTGCGAATTTCCTACCCAAATACAGTTAAGTGATTTAATTTAAAAACGGTTTAGAGTCCCGTAGAGCACGCCCTGCGGTCTTTAAGGGCTGTTCGCGTTTTACCAAAAATTAATACACGTAACGACGGGGTTCCGTATGCTCTGTTTCTTAAAAGAAGATGCGTGGAATAATATATACTCATCTCCTTTCCAAATCAAGCTTTTCAATCATCTTAATCATTTTAATGTCCCGGAATATTTATTTATTTATTTAATCATAATCATAAAAATTGTATATTGATTTGTGTTAAGTCTGGTTGTTTCTATGCTTAATATGTACGTATTTATTCACAAAAAAGTAAATAAATATTATACGTTATCATGATGCAAGCTTTTGCTTAGTGTGGGGCTAGATGGCGTTGTGTGGAATGTCCCGGAATATTTTTTTATTTGTCCACTTTCGAAAGATAATTAAAATCGATTGACAGCTATTGTTTAAAGTAACGCAAATAATATTACATATGTACAATACATACGTAAATTAAATTCTGGTGATGTATATAGTGTTCTTCCGCTATATAGATACATACATACGTGTTTAGGTAAACTATAGCTCCTTAAATACAAATACAAACACAAAATTCGTTTATTTGACGTAAATATTGTACAATAACATGTGAATCCTCTGACCTCGTGGTAGCCGTAAGACTGTGTTACGAGGCCAGAGTCATCTCCCAATATAATACTAGGTAAATTACGTCATAGTTATCATTTATTATGTAACATGAATACATGACAAAGAATAATAAACTAAGAGATACAATAAAAGATACAATACCTAAATATAAAATGCCTTTTAAGCATCATCAGTAACTCTTTAATAATGTGAAATCAAGAAAATCAAGTGAAAGCTAATTGTTTTTTATAATGAAACACGCTAGGTACTTGTTTAGTGGTTAGATATTTATGGCATATCTAGATTTGTAGCCAATAATGACGTTAACGAGACTTTCTTTGAAAAAAAATGGAGTTGTGTTTCTATGCCATTTGATTTCTCTGTATTGTTCTAGCTTTTGCCTGCAGCTTTGTACTCATTATTATACATGTAAATCTTTTTACTGACTCTATTTATTAAAAAAAAACTGCACCAGAATCTGTTGTGTAGTTTTAATTATCTAAGCATACCTACATACATACTCATAGTACGAGTAAGTATTATAGACAGACGCGGGAAGCGACTTTGCTTTATTTATACTAATATTATAAAGCTGAAGAGTATGTTTGTTTGTTTGAACGCGCTGATCTCAGGAACTACTGGTGCGGATTGAAAAATTCTCCATTTATCGAGGAAGGCTTTAGGCTATATAACATCACGCTGCAACTAATAGGAGCGAAGAAACAATGGAAAATCTAAAAAAAAGGGGAATATGATTCATCTTTGAGGGCTTCCGTTGCATGCGCTGCGAAAACGGTTCAAGTCGTGGATATAATTTATAAAGCTGAAGAGGTTGTTTGAAAAAATAAATATGATGCCCAAAATAACTTTTCCACGCGGACGAAGTCGCAGGCACAGCTAGTACTACATATTATGTAGTGATAGTGATGTAGTTCCATTTCTATACCATTTTGTTTGGCTGCACTTACGACTATTTTATTATAAAATCCACTCTAAACAAATGGTTATTTGTATTTATTTGTTAACAGTTGTGAAGGAGAGGGTAGTAGCAGGCGGCATGAGGGTTATTGTTATAACTTTTTGATATTGTAATTATTTTATTTCTGCGATGCTTTGTGGGGTTGAGTACCTACTAGGGTTAATAAATGTATTTATTTTATTGGAACTAAGACATTTCTGTTCTCTTTGGGCCTATATACTCGTACTGCGTAACTTTTCCTTGCTAACGTATGCGAGTAATGCATCAGACGCCTTTAGGGCGGTTTGAAAACTCTCTACACCAGAGTGGTTCACTCTCATACGAAGAAGTAGAAAAAGAAAAAAATGCTCCTAGTTTCAACTATAGATACTAAAACGTTGCATTATTACAATGTTTGGTGCCTAACATAACGTACTTAACTATTTTTTTTTATTTCAGTAGGTACATATGCTGTGGTTATAATCACTACTTCATATTGGTTATCTAATACAGGGGAATGGAGTGTATGTGTGTTCCTCTTTTACGATTATTTCAACCTATTTCGGTATATTTTCAAATTTTCATTACCTTATATATTAATAAAACTGGCTCTACGGGACACAAGTTCTTGATAATAGATTTTTTACTTTCCAAATCATAAAATTACATTAACTTTCGCAATCAAGCTCCTTGAGAAAAACGTATGCTCATGTGGATATCCTGATCGATTTAATCGATCGAATACGCGGCTCGAGCCAAGTCTAACAAAAATAAATAATGGCATAAACTCCACAATATATTTCTCAGCAATCTTTGACATATGAAAATACTTAATTTTATATACGCAAAGATCGTGTGCCCAGTGAAGCTCTAACGTGTAATTCTATCTCATAAATATCGGCAAATAATACACATTTGAGTAAAATCGCGTTCTGATTGATGTCAGACCATGTATAGGTATCTCAGATTCTCACAGTGTGCGCTGCCTTTATAGGGTGTGTACAGAAATCTAGACCTTGTTAGTATCAACTAAGAGTCGAAAATCATAAGTCGCCTTTGGGACGGTGAAATGAATTTCTGTACAGGATTATTAGTAAACTTATGTAGCATATATGTACATATTCTTAATTATTGTAGTCCTAGTATTATTATAAATTTGATATAGTAAGTTTATTACAATATAATACATAAAAACGAGGGAAGCAAACCGTTTTTGAGTCTATAACGAACAAACATACCTACAGACAAACAGTTTTTTAAACATGTTTTTTGTGTTCTATTGCATCAATGAAGACCCCTCAACTATTTTTTTTCTATTATCTTCGTACAGACACCGACCGGTTACAGCTTTATTATATGTATAGATGAGTCATCATTCATTCAACACTATACTCGTAAGTTCTATGGTTTACATGAAATATTTATTTTAAAATCCTGCAAAACTGGTATGTATAACTTATGCAGTCAGTGTTGAAGAGACGAGATCTTTGTTTGAATGCCAAATTTATATTTTACAGATATATTTTATATCTTATGCAGTTGGTATCAAATGTCGCTTTAAATATTGCACCTTAAATTAACTAACCCTACTTCAAAAACATTTACTGTCCCATGGTTAAGTCCAAGCATTTTCATATTTAGGTTCTAGTGCATTGAACATGACAGGTACCATTTAAGGACAATAGTGATTGTACAATACCTACAGACCGTTTCACGTGTTCCTCATATGAGGCACCACTATCGCGTGATAACATCAATAACAACTATTAAATAAATAAATAAATATTTTGGGACATTGCTCACAGCGCCATCTAGCCCCACACTAAGCAAATGCTTGTGTCGTGGGTACTAGATAACGGATATAATACTTATATACTTTTCTTTTGTAAATACATACTTATTATACATACAAACAACCAGACTCAACACAAGTAATTATAAATTTTAAATTTCATATATACTTGTGTCAAGCGGGAATCGAACCCGCAATCCCTAGATTAGAAGGCAGAGCCACTACCAAGTAAGCTAACAGGCCAGTATTAACTGTAAAATGTTGGTTTTAAACTTATCCGTGGGCATTACTTCGTGAAATAGTCTGTAAGTTAAGGCCTGTGAGCTAAAATTGGAGACCTAATACTTACAGATTGACATTATATGTATTTTGTAAAACGCTTGAGAAGAGTTTTGTGAAATACACTTAACAATGTTTTATTACATCATTTGATAAAGACACAAGCGATACTTGCACAAACGATTCCTTGGTTTAAGCTGAGTCAGAAGCGCCCGTAGCTCAGCTAGCGGAGGCAATCGCCAATGTTAAGCAAAGGTTGACGCGGTCAGTTCTTGGATGGGTGACCAAAAAGTGGCATTCCATTTTGGGCGCTTCCGTGGGTCGGATGACCCTTTAAATTGTAGGTCCCGGCTGTTTGTCTAGTACGGCAGACGTAAAGCCATGTCAGAAGTCCTTAAGGCGGCTTGATAAACTCTTGACACTAGAGTTGGCAAGCCGCCCTAAGGGCCTCTGACATGGCTTAACGACTGCCGTACTAGACAAACAGCCATATTTATAAGATATAGTAATATTATAGTAATATCTGTTGCTCTCTTATGGCGTAAAAGAAGACGAACAATTTCACTTCAGTTTTTAATATGATAGGTAAAACTATGAGCCGCAGGATGTGTTCCATAAACTTTAATATGTACTGGTTCTCAAAATGATCCAAATCATTCAATTTTATTATTTTCACAACCGCTCATTGTAAAATCATGCGTGGATGCAACAGAGCCCTTAATTATGAATTATAAAAATGTTATACCCTGTTGAGGCAACATTATATTCTAGAAAGAGATGGATTTAGGACAAAATTGAGGGGGTTCCATGTTCCATTCAATTCAATCCGTGTATTCACTTAGGTCTTCTTCTTATCGAATGAGAGTGGGCAGCTCTGGCGTCGAGAGTTTATCAAGCCGCCCTAAGGACCTCCGACTTGGCTTAACGACTGCCGTACTAGACAAACAGCCGGGACCTACAATGTAACGTGTCATCCGACCCACGGAAGCGCCTTATATGGAATGCCACTTTTCGGTCACCCATCCAAAGACAGACCGCGTCGACAGTTCTGTTGCTTAACATAGGTAATCGTATGCAATTGCCTCCGCTAGCTAAGCTACGGAGGTTTAGCTAAATGCAGGTGAACATAATCGAATAAACATTCGTTTATATGTATAATATTTGTCAGACAAATACTTTTATCCATTAGGTTTTTTTTAAAATAGTTACAGTTTGTCTTTACTTGGCCCTTCCCTTAATTCGGTACTGATCTGTACAGAAGCCAGTAGCCGATACGCTGCTAATTGTAATGTATTAAGGAAAGCTGTGGTGTGACTGAGAGCGGGTATTGCCTGGAGCTTTTGGATATTGACGAGCGGCATTGAGATACAAGCGGAAGCGTTTCAACCGTAACTCAGGGGCAAATTACCATGCTTGACCGTATTAATAAGTTATAGTCGTTGTGTAATAAGCAAAGTCGCTTTTCGCTTCTGTCTGTATGCATGCTTAGATCTTTAAAACTACACAAGGGATTTTGATGTTTTTTTTCTTTTTAATAGATAGAGTGAATCAAGAGAAAGGTTTATAAGAATAAGAATAAAATCAATTTATTGGGACACGAGACAACAAGAAATACACAACACAATAAAATATAAAAATATATACAGGTACACGTTTCGTGCCACAATCCTTAATCCTAATTTATATGTACATATAATCGGTAGATACGAGCTTTGCCTTCGTTGTAGTTTGAAACTGTGTCACAGATGGATATTGTCATTTCAGTTATGTTTAAGCTTGTATGTCGCTTGCCTTTGTATTGTATAATGGCTATGCGTTGCATTTTTTCTGAGGTGGGGAGTAGAGATTTTGAGATAAGCCTTTTAGAGTTGAAAATAATATTTTCAAATCGCCAAAAGTATGACTCCACTCAAAGGATCGACCTTCTTGATCTCAGCCGTCTGTGTTAATATATTTCAACCTTGAACGTGTCGTCTGGCATTATGATTTCACTTTTATTCACAAGAATAAACCGATGACATTGTACGCTTAATTTCAATATTTTGTTGTTCTTGTTTACATAATAATTTTATAGACAAAGATATCGAGTTTTTATTATGTCCTTAAGCCATGTCGGAGGGTGGTTTGAAAAATCTGACCCTAGAGTTGGCCACTCTCATACGAACTTGCTTTACTTACTTACTTACTAGCGTGGCGCTGTGACCCTAAGTGGATCCTGACCTCCGACACAAAGAGACGCCACTTCTCTCGGTTCTGCGCCATCTCCTACCACTCGGTAGCAAGGAGCTGTAGCAGATCCTCCTCAATCTGGTCCTTCCAGCTTACTTTCTTTAGTATATTTTAAGAAGGTCGCAAGTCTGAACTTTAAAGATATTTAAAAAAATGTTTGGAGGGACTTCGTATTGCTAGCAGAACAAGTTCCAACAATTACTAGAATTGTGTCTGTTTATCTGTGTCTCTGTTTATTAAAACTAAGCTGAGCGGACCATCGTGATTTTTGGTATGTATGTAGTATGAGGTCATAGGAGTGTCACAGGCTTTTTGTCCTGAGCGAAACTAGTCTCGAATAAATGTATACTACGCCATGTATATCTGCTCTATAAATTACAATTACAATGAAATGCATGGGCTAAGTTCAGTACCTAGGTAATAATACCAGGACTCGGTTAAAGCTACGACCCTATGGGTCGTGACACGAAAACTACTGCAAGAAAGTTTATAGGAAGATCAACACTGGCCTGAGCACAGATACAATGAGAGTATTGTAAATCTAAAACGGAATCATGAAGTTTACGTGACTTATATTTTATTGCCCTCTGGCAGTAGTAATAGGAGCACTTAGACTATCCTTAGGCTTATCTAAAAAATTTCTAAGTGCCTCCATTTTATTATTTCGTAGTAGTTAGAAGTAGTATGTTTATTTTTTTCCTTTATTTAATGTATTATTATAGAAAATAATAATGGAACTGATTCGTTTAACTATTTCGTATCATATCTCTTATTTTTTAATTCAACTATTAATGTAATAATGTACATTGCAGTCATTCGTACGTAATTTGTATACAAGCTGTTTTATAGTTAGTCTCAGAAACTAAAACAAATTGAGTGAAAAATATACTCTTTATTATACATGTCAACCAAGGATCTCGCCTCAAAGATTACTGAAAGAGATCGTCATAGATCGGCAAATAAGTAGAAACTGCAGAGATGAATTGCATTTTAGTAACTGTACAAGCGTAGTTTTTTAAATAAATACTATGAATCTTTGGTTGTGCATCTTGGAATATAATCCTACACACTTGCTTATTTGGGGTATGACCCGTGGTCTCACTGACTGAACTTCACTAGACTAGGACTAGGACTCACTATCTTAGTACAAATTCTGGCTATGACCATCATTTTCTGTCCACTCGGTACATAGACCAAATTGCTGACTTGCTATTAGATCCAACCTTACTACAACTACTAAACAAGGACTAAATAGTCAAGGACAGTGCTAACGTTCCTACCGAGATCATATCGCGCAGAATCCTACTGCTCTATCGAAGATCGTGAGAAAGTAATATTAAACATATCAATTTGTGAACAGATCGGCTTTCTCGTGATCTCCAAGTAGATATTACTCGTGCATCTAAAGCGCGGGGCCGGTGGCGAGACGTCGATCTTCGTCCATATTTATTGAAATTACTCACAATTTGATTGTGGAGTAATAACCCACTCCAAGACGGTAGCTCGACTCCCTTAATATTAAATCGGGCTATGTTTGAAGCGGCTCGAATTAGATCCTTTTATATGTAGACGATTTGCATGCATTACTGGATCGCGTGTACTGAGCTACTGGGAACGTCTGCCACGACGGAACTGAAGGACGGGTCATCTTGGGTTTTGATATGGAGTTGAATCATGATGACCAAGATTCAATGATCACCTAAAAAAAAATATACTATTAATTTGATTTTATATCATGCTATAATCACAAACATCATATAATTTTATTTATATCATAAACAACCATTTTGTTTGGACTGGCACAAGGTTGTATAGAAATCACGAAACATTAAATGATTACGTTACTAAGTAGGGCTAGCACGCTATAGGAACCGGATAGATTATTGTATTAGTACTTTAGGGTTTTTCTATACGCTAGCAGACAAACCCGCGATATCTTACTGAGTTTTCCTGCCTGAAGCTAATGACAGCCTGACAATTTTTTATATAGGTATCTGTAAAATTAGTTTACTTAATTTCTAATCGTAATTTATGCACGCTATGTCAAGATAACGATAATAAGTAAAAGCCAAAGTTTCGTAACTTCTTTAGCCTTTTGTAATATATATAAATATTAGTCTAGTACTTTGAAAATAAAATGTCGGTTCTTCTTGTTGTTCAAACATCACATACAGACAATCAAAATGCCAACTTCAAACTAGAACGTTTATTTATCATTGGCAACAATTTGATTAGGTATTATAACAGAAGAAAACAAATTTTGAACAACAAGAACGAACTGCATATTTTCAAAGTTTTGGACTTATAGAGTTAAATCACGTTTTGTAATAAGACGGCTTGAGATCTTCTCAGATAAATGGAACGTTTGCCGACATAAATACATGCTATGCAAATAAATAATCCTTACATGGAAATGGAAATGGAAATGCAATTCCTGTACATGGAAATAGGACTCACATAAATTATTTTTTTACTAACCCTGTACAACCATGATGATACATTTCGCCTTCTCGAATATTTTTCCGCAAAATATTCCATTAATATGTATATATTAAAACATAATTTTAGCGAGAATAATGTTCTGAAGATGTTATATGTTACCGATGTTATTCTTTAAAACTTAAAATAACAATGTCTCACTTAGCTGGCATAAAAGATAATGATATCCCTCACTAAGGCATATTTTAAGGCGATAAGGCCGCCCATATGTACGTCATCATAAATGTATCCTTTCATGTATTTCTTTCATGTTGGTGTGCAATAAAGCCATATTATTATTATTTCTTAGGTACATTATAAACTGAAATCCAAGGGAAATCGAATAAAAGTTTTTAATTTTTGTGCTGTTATATTATATTTAAGAACACTATTTCAATTTGTTACATAACTGCTAGGAAAATTATATACACTGTTTTTGTATAGTTTAAGTTACAAATTCAATCAAAAGAACACTTAAATATAATATAACAGCACATCACACAGCGCCATCCAACTCCAAACTAAGCTATCGCTTGCATCATGAGTACTAGTTATCGGATGTAATAATAACATAAAATAAAAATAAAATAAAAAAGCCGCAAAATTAACTCTCACATTACTTTCTTATTTAAAACCGTAATTTAGAAAATTGAATCTTACAATTACAAAATATTTAACAATAGTAGGTAGGTAAGGTAGGTAAGTAAGGTAATGTAATATATAATGTAATATAGTATCGGATGTAATACATACTCGTATTTACTTTTCTTTTGTACATATTTATTTATAAAATAAGGTACACATTCCAACCATTCATGATAAGCAAAATTTCCTTTTTTGTGATAAAATCATAATAACTAAGTATTAACGTAATAGTAATATCTGCATAGTGCATTATTATATATAGGTGTGTGTGTGTGTGTGTGTGTAGTGCATTATTATATGTAGGTTTATGTTTGTAACATTTATACATAGAAATGAGCCGACTCAACACAATGTATCCCTCTAGCTAATCTACATTCCCATATATGGTCGCTTGTTGAAAACCTCGACAGAAGTAGCAATTAATCAACTTGATAAACCCTACCGATGAAGGAAGGAAGTATGCTACATTTATATTTTGTGTGACAAAATACCTAACGGTTTGATCCGGGCATAAAAAGTCAAACTGGCCGACGAGGCGGCGCCGTAGTGGTGGGAAATATCTCTACCGATATGTGTAATACTTATCCTAATCAAGAGTCTTAAAATGGGTATGTACATCGTAAATGTCTTAACTTAAATCTAGTTTAAGTTGTGTTAACTGTTGTGCTGTTTAAATTAATACGGAAAGGAGTTAATTTCTTGATTTTTTTTCTACACCAAAATAATTATGCAAATTGACCAATTTTAAAATAAACCGTTTTTTTATTTTCGTGATCACAACAGTGTAATAAAATTGTCAAGAAACACACAAATAAATTGAACATGCACTAGCGTATAAGTGGCGCCGCCATATTTTTTACACTTTTCGGTCAGGCCATAAGTAGATACCTAGAAGAATATTTTTCTCCCCAATTGAGAATGTTAGAACGTTGGCTACCTAGAAAAGTATGATAAAAATTAATCATTAAGTTAGTTACAAAGGGCACGCTATTCCTTGTGCACTTGGACCAGGCTTGTTTAAAGATTTTCTAAGTATCCCATTTTTATTATTTTGTAGTAGTTAGAAGTAGTATGTTTAGTTTTTCCCATTTGTTATTCTGTATCATTATTGTAAATAAATTTAGTAGGGAAATAATAATAATGACTATCGATAAAAAACAAAGTATCGACCGCTTGGAGCCGTGTCCCTTCCCTAGGGCTCCACATTCGAGCCCCGCGCGGCGCTTATCGGCGAGTTTAACATTTTTATTGCCGGCGGATACAGGCAACTCGCCGTTATTATTTCTACCTGCGATTATTGTTAGAACTGTCACGAGCTTTTTGCGGTACATGCTAGTAGCGCAGCAATTGTGGAAAAACTTATCGTCCCGGCTGAATAATTGTTTCCCGACGTTTGTGGTGGCGGTTTGTGTAGCTTAGTGGTTTGTCTCGTTGGGAATTAGTGTTTCTTGGTCATTTGTTGAGTTCATATACACGAGGAAAGAAAGAAAGAAAGCATTTATTTTAACATACAGATCAGCACAATATAAACATTAAAAAAATTGAAAAACGGGTAGAATACAAAGGTGATAAAAGTTACATTAATGCTGCAGATTACATTACAGCGCTATTTTTAAGGTATGACCCTTACATACATACATACATCTCTCCTTACATATCTCTTTGAGTCGTATTTCTTCATGACGGAGTCGTGACTCCCCCGCAGAATTCTTTTGCTAAGGGAGTTCTCTTGTGCAGATACATCGTCGTGGGCGCCCAGGTCCTTCCACAGAAGACACATGGCCTCAGATATTGTAGCGGCTTCAAACATGGCATTACTGAAAAATAAAAACCGAATTTCTAAATATTTTTTTTCAAGCAACATATACTCATTTAGGTTGAAGTTACGAAACGTAGTATCTGTAAATACATAGCAAATAATAAAATTTTGTTTCTTACACCTGTATTTTGTACATATCGCTTTTCCCCCATATTTTCCTATTGAATACCTCGCACCGCGGCAGCACCCAATATTTGTGTATTAATGGGAAGCAAATTTAATAACCTTCCCCATGCCCGACGTAGATAAATTGCAATAAGGAGATTCGACGTCGCGAAGTGATAATATTTTAAATTATATCAGTTTGCCATCAACCAATAGGGGTCGAGTGTTGAAGTACCCGCGTTTTGCGTCCAATCAGGGAGTAGGATTTGATTTTGGAATTTGATGTGATAAGTTAAGGTAATTGTCGGTATCGAGTGGCCTTCGGCGGCGACAATTTTTGGTTTTACGTTTGGTTTCACTCTGATGTGGGAGCTTAATATATTATTTACGTACGATGACTTATTTTTTTTATATTACGGTTTATTTATTTGTGGCTTTGTTTTTGCACAACACGATAGGGCTTTGAATGTGGTGGACTTTCATACCAACTGGAAGGAGCTGGTCCAGAACAGGAAGAAATTACGACAAAATACGACAAATTTAATTACCTTTTTGTTTATATCAAACAATAATTATAAAAGGAACTGTAGATCGATATTTTTTAGCATTTTGAGGGTTTCGTACCCAAAGGGTAAAATGGGACCCTATTACTAAGCCTCCGCTGTCTGTTTGTCTGTCTCCAGGCTGTATCTCATAAACCGTGATAGCTAGAAAGCTGAAATTTTCACAGATTATGTATTGCGAGTGGTTATGTGGGAGTCTCCGCCCCGCTCCAAAGGGCGGCATACCCACTAAAACCTGGGGTGTTCCACCTCCGCATCGTTGGTCCAGGGCCATGAGAGCGCAACGCATACATCCGCAGCCCTGGTGATGCTGGCCCGGCAACGGGTCCCACCTCGGGGAGCTTCAGCTCAACCCTCAATGGACGACGTGTCAGAACACTGGACACGTCGTGCATTCTGTGGGGGCTCGTTCTAGGGCAAAAGGTTCCCCGACCTACCGCCCAGAGCCCCCAAGAGTCAGGCGGTCGTGTGCGAAAGCGGCCGCCCTCCTCCAATGCGCCCTCTGCGCACGGAGTTCGGTTCCCGTGTCGCCGCTACTCGGCTGGTACACCAAACTCCTCTCGCCTCTCGGCGACCACCTCGGGACCACCTGATAGAGCACCCAGCTCCGACTGCACCGCGAGGTGAGGCGAGCTCCACGCCCCGGGCCCTACACCAGCCCTCTCGAAGGAGAGGTATAGGCGAGGACCCCACTCGATCGGACATTTGGACACAGGCTAGCAAGATCCACCGGACTGTGCAAGTTACTAACCTGTGGACGGGGTGCACCAGGCCCCAACTTACCCCAAATCCCCATATGGAGAGATGAAATTAGTTGGGCCTACCCAACGTGAAGGTAGTCCGATCCACAAACCCCCAATAAATTTACCGTATCTGATCTCATCTAACCCTGTCTTATATAGGACCATTGGTAAGTACGTAAGACTCACATTCCTCTGCCGCCTTTCTGTGGCCCCTTTCGACTCCATTTTCCATTTCCTTCCATAGCAGCCATATAATATTGGATTGCGACTTCACTTCCTCCGTCTATCGAGTAATGGCGACTGATTATACAGGGTTTTAGATGCCGACATCGTAGTGGATAAAATAAATATTTAGGGACATTGCACACTATACCCTCTTACCCCATATATGTGTTATGTAAATAAATATTATATATAGAGACGACCAGACTCAACACAAATAATTGCATATTGAAAATTTACAATTACCTATTTCTTTATTTAAATAGTTGTTAGATTTAAGATAAATGGATAATTATTTGAAATTATAATTTTGCACACCAAAATGGTAAGATATAATGATATTTTTGTACCACAATTATAACTACATACATCTTCGCAAATAAATGCATTTGATTTGAAATTAATGACATAGTTGTATATATTTTCACTTCATGTTTTGGAAACGTCAAGAAACTAATTCTTCAAATAGTCTTATGCTGATCTATTATTTATTAATATTATAGTTTTCATTTTACATAACATTTTTGTATCATAGTTTTAAATTAGTAGTCTTTTAATAAATTCTAAGTTAACTGAAATGAAAATAAATAAAAAATATTACGGAAATAACAAAAGATGTTTCTAGTATTAAATGTATATTAATACTAGTGGACGCTCGCGGCTTCGTTCACATTATTTCAGGTTCAAGACAAGTTCAAGTAGCCTTTGACACTTCTAAGACCTCATACTACCTATATGCGAAAAATCATGATGATCCGTTTGGCCGTTTTTGCGTTATGGGCGTAAAAATAAACAGACAAACATAAACACTGATAAACTGGCGAACAAATAAATATGAGTAATTGTATAAATTGTTGGAACGTGTCTGTTATCAATTCAGTCTCTCCAAACATTTTTAAAAATCTTTTCAATGTCAGACTTCCGACCCTTTTCAGCTTGTATAAATAGATATAGACAGATGATGTGAAAAAAGTTATGCTCGTGATCATAAAAGTGTATACGTCAGGACAATAAAAATAAACTGAAAAAATATTAGAAGTTGTCAGGTAATACGACAATAACGACATCTTAATTGGGAGTCAATTGAAGCTTACCCTGTACTGCATCTCTTGATCACTCTATAGCGAGGAAAAGAGAGAGCAATATATGCAAGATCTGTCATTTTTTCGTCTGATCTTGAGGAAATTGTAGGCTGAGCAAAGGTATCTTAGGATTGGTAACGGGGTAGATGTTTCCTCACTATTACTATATAGTATAAAGCAAAGTCGCTTTCCGCGTCTGCCCCTATGTAATGTATATGTATGCTTAGACCATTAAAACTACTCCACGGATATTGATGCAGCTTTTTTAATACATAAAGTGATTCAATAGGAAGGTCTATCTATATAATAACGCTTGCGAAGCCGCGGGCAAAAACACAAAGGGCCTTATTACAAAACGTGGTTTAAATATGAGTCTAGACCAAGTCCGTTTTAGTTGTTTGAAAATTGACTGTCTACTGTCATTCTGTCATAATTATCAAACTGTCAAAATGTACCAATGTTAAATCAAAGTTCCAATTATTTATTGACATTTTGATTGCTTGTATGTTATGTCTGAACAACAAGAACCCACTTTTTATTTTCAAAGTCCTGGACTAATATTTAAACCGCATTTTGTAATAAGACGGTATATGTATTTAGATAAAAGTAATGTGGGAATCCACATTACTTTACTAACAATTTCAAAGAGTAACGAATTAAAAACTAAACCTTATAATAAACTTAAAACAACTATAATTTTTTTTATTAAAAACAATCAAATAAATAACATTTTGGTAATGATTGAGGTATGTATGTACATTCGGTAATTTGAAGTTCATATATTAACACATTGGTTTGTTGATCTATATAGTTAATCTTTAATCCAGCGATCTTCAAAGCGAGAGTGAAACGGTTCTTATCGGGCAAACTATGGTCAAGTGCAAAAGTATTAGTTAAAAAAAGTTGTAAGTTAGAAGAGATATGTTGGCTTTATAGTGACTTGAAGGGTGACTTAGACGAGTGCTTATAATAAACTCGTTATAGTTAAAAAAAAGTTACCCAGGTAGGTAGGTAAGTACATATAAGTGGTCTATAAAACCTGCAGTAAGCCAATGGTTGGGCCAATATTTAACAAGAACACGATTAAGGGCGCTGCCACAATAAAGTAATAGTTTATTGGTTTGTCGTGTGTTTGTCCCAACGTGCGTCATAGGCGCACCCGGGTTTGCCTTCCACACTGACAGCCCTCTATAGAATCCGCTTTAGACAAGTTTAAAAATACTATGCTCAATCATATATACCTACTCAATCAACGAAAAATATACAACATGTTTTTTTTTTATAAATAAGTGGAAACACCGTCCGTATTTTTTTAGACAAGTAGGTATGCATCCATTGAGCTAGGATTAATAATTATTGTAAAATCTTGGCTCGCTATATTCCTATTCATACCACATAATATTAAAGACGCTAAAATGCGTGGTAAATAGATTTTTTTATAATGGAAAATGATTTACACGGGTAAAACATTGAAAGGCTGCTAGTTTAGTTTGATAAAAAAACTTTATTAACATACACCGAATGTTTTACCAAACACATCGATTAAGTATAACTTTAAGGTTTCTAAAAATCTTTTGATGAACATACATCCTTATAAACATACACTACACATACGGAACATATAAGATACGTAGACCTAGTTTTGGTGTCTATGTGTTTCGAAGAATCGTGGGTTCGGATCCCGTACGACACAAGTTCATAAAGACTACTAACTGAGTTAACAGGCCAGTCCAAGTAAGCTGTTATTGCGATATCTATTCAATGTAACCTTCGCCATTAACGTATATAAATGAAACGTATGTCCATATATTGTAGGCTAATTTAAATAGACAAAATGGGACATATCATGTTACTAATTGGAGTTGATCGTGTCAATGTGTGTGGAATAACATGTTGAGGGCTTATAAAGATTTCGTGGTATTTTGTATGGGCTGGTATCGCTTACTGATTGTGTTAGGTTTGTTTGAGGCAATTTTGACGCGATTTTTGTGAAACTCTTTGTTTTTGCAAACAGTTACGTTTTTTTTTCGTGGGATAGGTTTACGTTTGACTACAGCCTGCCTGATGTTAAGCATTGCTGCAGCCTAGGATATAACACGCTTACCTAGAAGATACCTATTAACTCTAGATTTGAAGACCCCAGTTCGCAGGAAACACGGCTTCTGGTAAAGTGTTGTTGTTTGCCGTCCGTACAATAAACGTAGAGGCAAAGTTGTCATGTAAGAGATACGTTGTCATGATTTTAAAGTGACATGCTTACATAACCATTGTAACCTTTTTAAAGCTAGAACCTACTTATTCTAACTAGGTAGATAGTAAATGAAAGAAAGCGACTGAGAATGATAAGGTTATTTATTAATGATACTTGTAGAAGATAGTTAATATATAATAGAATCAGCGCAGTGCCTGAAGGGCTGACTAGATTTACAGAATTTAGGTGGTAGAACAATAAATGGGCGCCTTAGTTACAGAATGCCAGCTAGATCAGCAGTAGATGCTATTCAGGGTGGGTTTCGAGCCTACATACTAGTTTTGCAACCATATATCAATTAATTTGTTAAGGGACAATACATTAAAATTTTGAAAGTGGGTAGGCTCGGCCTACCCACGGTTACCCTGAGATACAGATGGCCCGGAGCCAGGTGCTGCTGCAGCGGCGCAGGGGGTTGTTTAGGCAACCCTCAGGCTGCGGAGCTGACCAGCAGACCGTCGGGTGTAGTGTAGTGTAGCGAAGGTGGAGGCACCCTCGCTTGAGTTTCAGATGGCCCGGAGCCAGGTGCTGCTGCAGCGGCGCAGGGGGTTGTTTAGGCAACCCTCAGGCTGCGGAGCTGACCAGCAGACCGTCGGGTGTAGTGTAGTGTAGCGAAGGTGGAGGCACCCTCGCTTGAGTTTCAGAGGTAGCATAAAAAAAACCCTGTGAGCAAGGAATAGATCACTGATCACAGTTTTCCAGGTGAAATATAGATTAATTGAAGGTTTATGGTACAAGTTACTTACCCGAGACGGGGTTTTACAGAAGTTCCGTAGGTAGTTATAAAAATATGTGAGTATTCAGGTTAGAGGCTTTCGGCAGCCAGCTGGAACAAGGTACCGTCGACACAAAGACCCTGTGAGCAAGGAGAACAACTGATCACGGTGTGCACTGATGAACAAAGGTGAAAGATAGAAGCCTACGGATGGTAGACTTACCGGCAGAGGGTTTCAAAGATCGCGCACTTCTATATGTAAATTTTACGATTAGCACTTGGGGTTCAGTCTCCCCGGCGAGTCAAACGAGTAAGGAAGGACAAGCGACTGGTCTCCAGCGAATCTTATTAGCCAAGAAAGAACTGGAAGCCCCGCCGGCTGGTGGTTGCAATGACCATGCCGAATCGACTTGGGCCAGAAGGTGACCATGACAGCTAACTGACATTAGGATTGTTTGACTTTTTACATTTTCTGGCATCGCACGACTTGCGCATTAAGCCAGAAAATGAAAAAACCTAAGGATGCAGAATCCAACGGTTACAGTATCCCGCGAACCAGGGAAGAATTCACGTTAGGGAATTCACGGCTGCCCCAGCCGCATATTACAGAGAAAACCAGGTCATGAAAACAAAACAGCAGAAAAACAAAAATAACAACAGACTACAAACCATTCTCTGTTTGACAAGATGTGTTTACAAGACTTGGAAGAGACGACTTTAAAAAAAATACCATAGGGACCATACCTAATCGAAAAATAGACATCTGAATAGATGACAAATCAATACAAATACTATTATCATATACTACATATTTAAAAAAGATATGTGCAAGAGTTTATTCATTGTTGTTTCCCATATAATCCCATGTAACAATACTAATACATAATGATAACTATCTTGATATACTTAATTCATTATTGGGAGAGACAGAGACCCACCATATTTGTATAGGTAACCACTGGATATAACGCAAGTGTACTATGTAAATTTCTGAGTTCCTCCCTTCCAACATGTTATAAGATAAACTAATAAATTCATTATTGAGAGAGACAGAGACCCACCATATTTTTACAGTTAACTACTGGATAAACCAAGTGTACTATGTAAATTTCTGAGTTCCTCCCTTCCAACATGTTATAAGATAAACTAATATACTAATCCCCGAAATATGTTCTCCATTACCACTTTATGTGTAGCAATGGGCCTTAAAAGATTGTGTTTATAGCTTATTTATAGTGTTCACAAAACTGCACTTTTTTAAGATTGTGTTTTAGCTTATTTATAGTGTCCACAAAACTGCACTTTTTTAGTCTGCGAGTGAGCTTATTTTTCCTAGAGTCCGCGAGCTGCTCTGAATTTATAGGCGTGTTATTAGCTTACTTATTTTTAAAAAGAGTTCACGTTACTGCTCTTTTAATAGTTAATGGCACTGCCAATGATGTAATATACTAAACTCAAATATGTTATTATATATATGTTATACATTCAAATGTTACATAATATCTCTTCCGTATCTGTATTTTCTTTAAGTTAATAATTAGTGATGTAAGTAACTACATTGAAGTTTGAAATATAGAAAGTTATAAAAAAAAATATTTAAGTGCTGAATATACAGAAAAGAAAAAAAACTGGTATAACGCCAATAGCGCAACCAATGGTTCGGTAAGATCCGAAGTGAGGAAAAACAAGAAGTTACTCAGCTACAAAAATTATAGTGACTCTAAGTTATGTTTGCAATGAAGGATAAGAAACAATGAAAATAGTGAATTGATATAGTATATATATGATAGCAATAAATAAGAAGTTGGGGAATTATTAAGTTGGGTTAGGATGTGTGGATTATGTGGAAGGAAGAGGAGGTAGTTGGATACTGTGGTTTTTTGAGGAAGTGGAAAAAAGGGACAAAACCACAATAGCTCGAGCAGCTCGTGGGCGCGTCCAACGTATCTACCTAATTTATTACCCACAGCAATAACTAGATAGACCTCTGAGCGTTTAGAACGCTAAAGTAACAACATTAGTGTCGCACAGTGAAAAGTAGCAGTGGTAGAAATTGCTACTAGATGTTCCTAGCCACAACTGTAGGTTGTGTGAAACAAGTTTAGCGAAGAGCAGCAATGGTAGAAATTGCCTCTAGGTAGATGTTTCTAGCCACAACTGTAGGTTGTGTGAAACAAGTTTAGCGAAAAGCAGCAATGGTAGAAATTGCTACTAGATGTTTCTAGCCACAACTGTAGGTTGTGAGAAACAAGTTTAGCGAAAAGTAGCAATGGTAGAAATTGCTAGTAGATGTTTCTAGCCACAACTGTAGGTTGTGTGAAACAAGTTTAGCGAAAAGTAGCAATGGTAGAAATTGCTACTAGATGTTTTTAGCCACAACTGTAGGTTGTGAGAAACAAGTTTAGCGAAAAGTAGCAATGGTAGAAATTGCTACTAGATGTTTCTAGCCACAACTGTAGGTTGTGAGAAACAAGTTTAGCGAAAAGTAGCAATGGTAGAAATTGCTACTAGATGTTTCTAGCCACAACTGTAGGTTGTGAGAAACAAGTTTAGCGCAAAGTAGCAATGGTAGAAATTGCTACTAGATGTTTCTAGCCACAACTGTAGGTTGTGTGAAACAAGTTTAGAGCCGACGTCTCTTGACGTGGAAGGGTTAAAGTCCGAACTAAAATAACAACAATCTGTAGCTGTTATCCAAGTAACTGGGCAAGTGCAGTGACTTGTTTGGGTAATAAAAATGCTTCCAATAGGTAGGCGTCAAGAAGTGCGTGACTAAATGTCACTAAGAGTTAGAGGGGAAAAAGGAAGATACGTCCCTTTAACTGTTCCCAAGAGGCTACATAGTTTCGAATGCCTCTAAACCAGATAAGTGCTGGGCCATCAAATAACTCAGCCGCTGAAGTAAAAACTTTTTTGTATGTGAGTGAGCAAGGAGACACCAAATCAATAAAACGTTATAAGAAGAAAAGAATACAATTGTCACTCTTAAACTTTAGATTTAGTGAGTGAATATTCGTTGGAAGAACACAAGTTATTCTACTAAGTCTATGCCTACTGTTAGTAGAATCAAAGTTAGTTTGAGGAGCCTCCGGTTTCTCTGCCATTTTAAGAAAACTTCAAACAGATTGGATCAAGTGAAATATGCTAATATACCTATACCAATAATACCTTTGATATGAAACAAGCACCCAGCTATCATCGGTGTGACCAGAATTGTGCAAGTAGACTTGAGTGTTTATGGAATACTGCAATCTACAGTACAATGTGATATTAGATATCAAATTATGTAAAACTGTTTATGTATATCAAGTAAGAGTAGGTATATATACCACTATACTGGGTAGTTGCAGGTTCTAGTTCATATAGAATTTGTGTTTTGTAGTCTATCTTTGATCTAAGAGTTGATTAGTTGTGTACTATTAAGTTTGTATTTCAGGGTTATATAAATAGTTGAATTTTGGTCTAGTACTGGTTGCAAAACTGTTTACAATGTTGTGATTGCCAATAATGAGCCTCAGTTATAAAAATTTTCACTCAGTAAATAGTTAAACACTAATAATTATGTTGTTTATCTTTTACAAATGAAGTTAAGTTTGCTACCAACACACTATGAAAATTTACTAACAAGGTTTATTATTTATCTTTATGCACTGATATTATCTTAATGTTTAAGTTTTAGTTAAGTTAGTTTTAACTTAATAATGTTTACTTACAGAATGTTCACTATAATAATTATGAGAATTTACTAACAAAGTTTATCATTTATCTTAATATTAAACTGATATTATATGAAATACAATGATTTTATGATGAATGTTAACTTAATAATGTTTACTTACAGAATGTACACTATAATAACATACAATGAAATACAGTATGAATTCACATGTCAGATCTTACAACTAAAGGATATTGAAACAACACAAATTTATTTTCAATTAGGTATTCTTATTGGGTTAGTATATTAGTACATAGGTTTTAATATGGCTGCAAAACTAGTTTTCACCAAGTGGAATCGCCAGTGTAACCTTTTTAAAGCTAGAACCTACTTATTCTAACTAGGTAGATAGTAAATGAAAGAAAGCGACTGAGAATGATAAGGTTATTTATTAATGATACTTGTAGAAGATAGTTAATATATAATAGAATCAGCGCAGTGCCTGAAGGGCTGACTAGATTTACAGAATTTAGGTGGTAGAACAATAAATGGGCGCCTTAGTTACAGAATGCCAGCTAGATCAGCAGTAGATGCTATTCAGGGTGGGTTTCGAGCCTACATACTAGTTTTGCAACCATATATCAATTAATTTGTTAAGGGACAATACATTAAAATTTTGAAAGTGGGTAGGCTCGGCCTACCCACGGTTACCCTGAGATACAGATGGCCCGGAGCCAGGTGCTGCTGCAGCGGCGCAGGGGGTTGTTTAGGCAACCCTCAGGCTGCGGAGCTGACCAGCAGACCGTCGGGTGTAGTGTAGTGTAGCGAAGGTGGAGGCACCCTCGCTTGAGTTTCAGATGGCCCGGAGCCAGGTGCTGCTGCAGCGGCGCAGGGGGTTGTTTAGGCAACCCTCAGGCTGCGGAGCTGACCAGCAGACCGTCGGGTGTAGTGTAGTGTAGCGAAGGTGGAGGCACCCTCGCTTGAGTTTCAGAGGTAGCATAAAAAAAACCCTGTGAGCAAGGAATAGATCACTGATCACAGTTTTCCAGGTGAAATATAGATTAATTGAAGGTTTATGGTACAAGTTACTTACCCGAGACGGGGTTTTACAGAAGTTCCGTAGGTAGTTATAAAAATATGTGAGTATTCAGGTTAGAGGCTTTCGGCAGCCAGCTGGAACAAGGTACCGTCGACACAAAGACCCTGTGAGCAAGGAGAACAACTGATCACGGTGTGCACTGATGAACAAAGGTGAAAGATAGAAGCCTACGGATGGTAGACTTACCGGCAGAGGGTTTCAAAGATCGCGCACTTCTATATGTAAATTTTACGATTAGCACTTGGGGTTCAGTCTCCCCGGCGAGTCAAACGAGTAAGGAAGGACAAGCGACTGGTCTCCAGCGAATCTTATTAGCCAAGAAAGAACTGGAAGCCCCGCCGGCTGGTGGTTGCAATGACCATGCCGAATCGACTTGGGCCAGAAGGTGACCATGACAGCTAACTGACATTAGGATTGTTTGACTTTTTACATTTTCTGGCATCGCACGACTTGCGCATTAAGCCAGAAAATGAAAAAACCTAAGGATGCAGAATCCAACGGTTACACCATAACATGTTATAAAACTGAAGAGGGTCAAAAGTCTGAACAAAGAAGATACAAGAAAAAATAAGTTTGCGTATACCTTAAATCCATAACAGAACACGTTTCAGCAGTTTCTAGAATGTTTGTCTGTTTATTTAAACGCTCATCACGCAAAAACGGCTGAACGGAACATTATGATTTTTGGTATGCAGGTAGTATGAGGTCTTAAAAGTGTTAAACGTTACTTTTTATCCTGAAATAATGCGACCGAAGCTTGGGGCGTCCACTAGTATTTTATATTTTAATTGAATTATATGAAAATAGCGTTATACTATGTCATATTGTATTCACCTACATTCCGGAATAAATATACTTGATTCAAATTTTTTTTTTAAAGAGTGTTAGTTTTTATTTAGTACTTAGTTGCAATATGTTTGTTCTTCTGTGACGCTACAGCAAGGGAGGAGAAGAGGATTTTCAGGATTATCGGCATGCTGGTAGTATAGCTTCGATCAATTATACGTAGATCACGCGTAAGCGCGCCAAAAGTAACCAAACTAAACAGTGCTTAAATCCACACTAAGCACTGTTTTGCCGTCAGTGACGCGCCGACCGTCAAGTGAAACAATGCCGAAGTGTGCTGTGAAAAGTTGCAAAAATAACACGCTTACAAAGAGAAAACAACATGGGATTTCGTATTTTCGGTAAGTTTTATACTTTTTACAAATACTTACAGTGATTAATATTCGAAATAGTCTAGTTATCATCTCCAAATTAGTATTTCTAGAATTTAAATCCTATTGTATTTGCTTCGCAGTTGTCTCTTTCGCACGCATAATAGAGTTCGTTCGTTTCGTCAATGCCGTAGCGAAAACGCCATAAGGTGGTTAGGTCATTGTTGAAAACTAAATCTTAGCGTACTGCAATAAGGTTTATTATTATTAAAATATTTAAATGGCTTTGTGATACTAAAGTAATATGCATGACATGAATGTATATCTCAATAGGTACCTGTAGGCATAGTAAACTCAAGCCGCTTTTTTGCGTTGTGTCACTACGGAATCTTGCATCTACGTATAATTGATCGAAGTAGTATAGACTCCGAGATTGCAAGAATGAATCTTTTTATTTATTATATTTACTAGCTGGTGCGCGCGACTTCGTCCGCGTGGAATAGTTATTATTATTAATATAAAAACGGTTCTAGTGAGTTAACCTTAAATGATAGACATATACTGTTGCGGACATTTTGTTAGATCATTTTAAGAAGAATAATTCTTTCATACACATTTTTTTGATATCTTGAACCGTTTTCGCAGCGCACGCAACGGAAGCCCTCAAAGATGAATAATTTTCGCCGTTTTTTCCACATTTTCTATTGTTTATTCGCTCCTATTAGTTGCAGCGTGATGCTATATAGCCTAAAGCCTTCCTCGATAAATGGTCTATTCAACACAAAAATATTTTTTCATTCGCACCAGTAGTTCCTGAGATTAGCGCGTTCTAACAACAAACAAACAAACTCTTCAGCTTTATAATATTAGTTTATTTTAATAGCTCTTAGCCGTTTTTTCTTTTTTACTCACGATTTCTTTAGTTATTTGCCAAGTACTGAAACCGAACCAAGGTTGATATATACATTGAATTGGAAGAAAGCAAAAATAGTCACATCCAGCAGGATTCGAACCTGCGTTATCCTGGTTACACGTCAGAACGCCTAGACCATGATGAGTTAGACTTGATCTTGTTTTGTTTTGCACGATTTTATATTGTTTTGTGCGATACTCTTTTGTTTCCTGTTTACAGCTAGTAAATGATGCTGGATCCTGGCTGTAGTGAGACGGCGTTTACTGAATATTTCAGCAGTTTCAGGTGAACGCCGGTTACAAGCAAACATCAAAGGTAACGGTGGAACTATACCTCAATTACTAAGGAAATGCTGTCGATGTTAGTAGGAAATTGAGAGAATTAAGTACTTCAGCTTTTCGTTTGTAACTTAACTTAATTGGAAATTAGCGAAAGTAATCGTGATAAGAGGGTTTAGTTGTTTTTTAGCTTATATATATATATATTATATATGTATATTGTAAATATTTTTTCTGGTTCTATTTTTCTGCGTTAAAGAGATAATATAAATAAATTTGAAAAAAAATAATCGAGACTTATCACACAGCGCCATCTAGCCCCATACTAAGCTAACGCTTGCATCATAGGTATGTACTAGCTAAATGATATATTACATATATACTTTCCTCCGTTACATTGGAATTGGAAAAGATAAGGTGTGTGTTGAGTGTTTAAAAAAACAACAAATCTTCTCTGTTATAATTATTTAAATAAAAAAATTATTTTATCTTCATATTTGATAATTTATTCTAGATCTTCTCAATTGTTATTAATAAATAATATTCCAGTATATTACACATGGCGCTGTCTTTAGCTAAAGACTGGTAATTATTAACAAAAAACTAAATATTACGGAAGCTTAAATATTTTATTAATATGTAACTAGCAACGCAACTAGCAAGCAAAGGATCTATCTTCATACCAAACTTCATCCAAATCGGTTCAGCCGTTTGAGCGGAAAGATATAAGACACACACACACATAAACAAGCAGAGTACACAAACTCTCCTTTATAATATTAAAAAGATGAGAAAATTCAGTTTTCTTATAAACCTGTATCGTATATTAAGGCAAGGTCTCAGTAGTGCACTAATGCATTGTTAAACCAGAAACTCGGTCTAGTGTGTGTGTTGCTTAATGTTTAAGCATTTTGCAAGACCGGGGCGGTCTCTAGACCTCTACACTTATTAATTTTGTAGTCAACTAGTAGATGGTGCATGGTTTAATTATTTTAATAGGCAGATATGTAATTACATATCATCCGAACTAGCCCAATCGTCCTATGACATTTCAAAACACATTAATGTATCTGCCCAAGAGAACTCCGCTAACGAGTTAATTCTGCGGGGGAGTCATGATCCTCAGTTATGAGGATATACGACTCATGAGAGAGTGAGGAGATGGACTGTAGAGGCTAGAGACCGTACTGTGTGACGCACTGAATAGGAGGCCTATACTTAGCAGTGGGTGGACAAGGGGTGATATGGTGTATAGGAAAAACTATCATAAGATCTAAAGGCCATATACTACCTTCAATATCGCTTTTTTACATACATGTTTGTTTGATGTACTTCATTACATACTTGCCTGGATGCAAGCTACTGCTGAGTGCTATGTTAGATATACATAATAAAATGGTGATATATCATCAATAAAATCTAAATTATTATACATAACTACTAAACATAGTATAAAGCAAAGTTGTTTTTTGCGCCTGCCCCTCTCTATGTCTGAATGTTAAATCTTTAATACTACACAACGGATTTTGATGCAGCTTTTTTAATATATAGAGTCATTCAAGAGGAAGGTTTAAGAATATAATAACGCGAGCAAAGCCGCGGGCAAAAGTTAGATACTTATAACCCTGTGTAAAGCTGTGGAAGTGGAATGAAGAATAAATAATACCAGAATGTGGTGAATATTAAAACTAAGCATCTTTCTTTATTAATTTAAGACAAATATTTATAAAAAAACGGCTGTTTGAAAACTCTGACACCAGAGTTGGCCACTCTCACACGAAGTTACTTACAAAAAAATTCATAGAGCTACATACAATCAAACAAAAAACCACTAACTATTTTCAGTACTTCCACTAAAACTAGACCTATTGTAACGCTAATTTCGACCTTAGAAGATTTTTTTTGAATATACACGTACCAATAGCATTGAATAATAATCAAAGTTAACCCTGATTTTGGAGTCTTTGACTCCAAAAAGATCAAATCTGTAACCTAAAAATCTTTGGGGTAGGGCTCAAGACACACTATATTACCAAAAACCTTTCAGAATGCTTGGTTGACGTGACTCGTGACCCAAAAATGCCTTTTTCTTGCTCAACATATCAGGAATACCATCCAGCGTGGTAATGCGGCCAGTATGCTGGGCTCGCTGCTTTCGGGCAGTGGGCTGGAGCACTTAGACCATAGAGTAATATAATATACCAGGAATAGAGAGCCATTTAGTGTAATTTTAATGCCGATCAAATAGAAGCGTATGTATTACTTTGTCTCTGTATTTCTTGACCAAAAATAATATTGTATATATACATACCTACGTATACATCCTATAGCCTAAAATATAAATACAAAACCTACCTACACCTTGCTCCTTACATATATATGTTAGAAGTTAAAATAAAACGCAGAATATAATTTTACTATTTTGTAATATTTATGTCTGTAGTATTAGTTTTGACTTGAGTCTCGCGACAGCCTAATGCGGAGCCACGAATGGCGCCGAACGCGCCCGACTTCAGCTGAGCGCATCGAGTTGGCTCCGCAAGTGGATACGGCGGAGCTGTAAATATTTTTTTTTTATTTATTTTTTATTGCTCTCTTGGGTTGCTATGCAGATGGTAAATACATAAAAATACAGAAACATTCGCCACAAGCTTACCTTTCGGTGTGCAACTAAACTAACGTAGGCCTACTCACATCATTATAACTACACATATGATACACAAAACTGATCATTGTAAGTTATTTAAGGAATACAAAACAAAAACAAACACATTTCTAGCATTTAAAACATAAAATTAGATATTGAAAATGAAAATTGATTGTTGAAAAAGTTGTAAATAAAAGGACCATAGAGAACATAAACGTGTAAAGCAAAATTACAATGTAAAATATTTAAAGCTTACTATGCATGGTCAAACTTATTAAATGTCAGTCAATATACAATATTTTTATTAAATTACACTTAAAATTAAAACGATTCATTTAAAAAGCTACAAATAATAATTGTTACCGAGTTATTCATTATTTTATTAACATTCATAATCAACTCATTTAATCATTGTTTTAAACAATTAACATCAATTTTGACAGCTCCGCCGTATTGCTCGCATCAACCATTGCGGAGCCAACTCGATGCGCTCGGCTGAAGTCGGACGCGTTTGGCGCCATTCGTGGCTCCGCATTAGTCTGTCGCGAGACTCAAGTTTAGTTTTGCACCGACATTTGGATTGTATCGTCACGTATAGTATTTGCCCGGCTAACATTGGACACCAACTGTATATTATCACATTAAAAGATATTGTAGCACAATAATAATTGTTGATATGATTATGAAAAAAACACAAAATGAAACAATTTCGCACAAGATCTCGAATTTTTCAACTGAAGTTTCTAAAATTTATTTCTTTCAAACGTCACTCAGTATCCATTAATTGACTTTTTTTCTTCTTCTGTGACATTGTTTTGTATGTTTTTTTACTAAAGTCACATATCTACTATTTCGTTTTCGCTCAAGAAATATAGATTAGCAGCACTATATTTGCGTTTTGTTCCAAGTTTCACCCCCTGACTTAGACTATATTTAGGCTTTTCTAAAGATGTATTAGGTGTCCCTTTTTTATGTTGCTAAAATTTATTTCTTTCAAACGTCACTCAGTATCCATTAATTGACTTTTTTTCTTCTTCTGTGACATTGTTTTGTATGTTTTTTTACTAAAGTCACATATCTACTATTTCGTTTTCGCTCAAGAAATATAGATTAGCAGCACTATATTTGCGTTTTGTTCCAAGTTTCACCCCCTGACTTAGACTATATTTAGGCTTTTCTAAAGATGTATTAGGTGTCCCTTTTTTATGTTGCTGTAGTTAGAAGTAGTATGTGTAGTTTTTCTTCCTTGTTTTTATGTATTATAGTGAAAATATTTTTTTCTCGGAATTTAAAGAATTTTGGCAAACTAACGAAACATCACGGGCCACGGCCAAGTGAGTTTCGTGTTGTTGATCCTAGTCTTGACTAGTGTCATCTTGAAGGAATTTTCTGACAATGTGACACGTGTTTTTAAATCGCGGCCTTTTGCATTGTAATATACAGAGTTTTGGCCAGATTTAGTAATTGGATAGAGTGAAGTCAGTACCTACTTTGGTATCACACCTGTGCTAGAGATAACCCGCGGCACAATGTATTTATGTGGTCTAGTGGGTGCTCGCGGCTTCGCTCGCATTAGAAAGTAAAACTTGCATCCCCTATGTCACCCCTTTAAAAGTGACATTTCCAAAAATCCTTTTTTAGCGGATGCCTTCGTCATAACATCTACCTTCATGCCAAATTTCAGCCCGATCGGTCCATTGTTTTGGGCTGTGCGTTGATAGATCACTATATCAGATCAGTCAGTCAGTCCGTCAATCAGACAGTCAGTCACCTTTGAGTTTTATATATATAGATTATTATTGTATGATATGATTTGATATCAAGGTTCATAATAATTATTATAAAGCTGGATTAATACACCTATCACGTAGCATGTACTTACTCATACATCACGAAAACGTTAGCACGACTTCTGTGCTAACACTGTTTCTAATTGTCCAATTCACGACTTATAACTGTCATGACTTGTTTAAAATTCGAACAAAGTCAATTAAAATTCCAACATCACTCTATAACTGCTGTTTTTAAACTGAGAATATTATAAATATATTATAAGAAATGAGTACGAGGCAAACGTTATAACTATAATATAGTAGCACCCGTTTTCTTAGGTGAATCCATTTCAACGCGCTGCCTTTGATTGGTGGATTTCAATTTTTTAACCAATTACAGCGCCTAGAAATATATTGAATTATATGTAGTAAAAGAATTAAACTATTTGTCAGTCGGAGGTGGGTTCGACTTCTAAACGTGATCACAGAATACATACGTGATATAGATATAAAATTATTAATTAACGTTTTGTTTAATAATTCAAAGTGCCATTTTTGTTAATTCAATATCGTTGTTATTATTTTTATTTCTAACATATAAAATAAAAATATGTATCTATTTCGCTTTCCTAAAGATTTTCAAAGTGCTTTAGTTTTTCATCCTATTTTTATTTGTTATATTATTTCATGTCGTTTTCGAGATTAAACTCAGTAGACGTATAATTTTACATCAGAGAACATAACGTATATTATTTATTTAATTCTTTATAAGTCACTTATTTTTCAATCAGGTTTCCGCTATGATTTTTTTCCAAATTCAGTTTAAATAGAATTACTTGTTTTCCGATCCGATTCACGCTATAAATCACTTGTTGATTCGCTTGTTCCACCGTGCTGTCTCCGCGCCGTTGGCAGGGAGTTCACAAAGTGGTCACGCAAGGCGTTTCAATTATCTTCTACCTAATCGAATTCTCGTGTCCAAGACGTCCTGAGACGGACTCACTAGTATTCACCACCATAGACTAGGTGCAATACACAGGGCTATTTGCGAAGTGTAAGAAAATATATAAAATCATTTTATGGAAGTACTGGACGCCCCGCTTATCCCGCATGATCACTACATAGTATAAAGCAAAATCGCTTTTCGCGTCTGTATGTATGTGTGTAGGTATGCTTAGATCTTTATCACAATGGATTTTGTTTTTTTTTTAATATATTAAAGAGGAAGGTTTATATTATGTATTATTGTGACGCGAACGAAGCCGCAAGCTAAAGCTAGAATTAAAGTAGCGTATGTCAGTCCCGTGATCTCTTTCTACCTACATACCAAAAATCATGATAATCCACTAGGCCGTTTATAGGTGATGTGCGTCCCACTATCATGTGGAATTTAGTTTAGTTCTAATTCAGTGGGTATAACCACTGTCAAACAAATTCCTTAATTTCGGATCAACAATGAAATTATCATATTATATTCTGCAGAGTAAAGTTAATAACCTCATTTCCGAAGTCGTATAAAAAACATTCGAAAAGGGGGGAAAAGTATGATCGACCTTCGGTACCTACTCCCTTCTTCAAGCTCCATCTGTAGGGACTTGAAGTCCAATTGAGGGCGAATAGTAAATAATAAAAACTCATTGATGACGAGAGGATGAAGGTCGTACTGCGATCTGTATGGCAAGAAACAAAATAGCGTAACAATGTATTTAATTAAGCTTTGACATATACATAATAAATATGTTTGAATTTATTATATGTAATAATAAATATTGACTATGTAAAATGTTTAGTTATTTAAAAAAATATTGAGATTAAATGTATTAGGTGAATTCAATTTGACGATATATTGTAATTTGTGTAGCATATTCTATTTAAATAAATAAATAAATATTCCGTGACATTGCACACAGCGGCATCTAGCCCCACACTAAGCAAACGCTTGTTATACATATGTGTGTGCTGCAACTTTACGATATCAATACGGTTATTTATCTTTATCTTTCCATACTACACACACAGTTTCAAATATATTGAATAAAAGCTGTTTACAACGATTAAATACAAGAAAGTAATATTATCACTGTCGTTTAAACTGAGGCAGCGTTCTGTTTGCTGGCAGTATTTCCTCTTTGAATACCAAACGTTTATGTAGAGAAACAACGAAATATCATTAAATCTCTATTATTAATGATAACATCAGATATGTTTACCTACACATATATTTCTAGTGTTTGTCCGCTGTGACTCTTTCTGGCCAGCTTTAAAATAAAAAAAAAGGTTTGCTTTTTACTGGATTTAAATTTTTCAAAAAGTCAAGTTAAATAAAAGCTTTTAATTAAAGCACCCTACGTGGCTTTAGTTAATCCTGTCTCAATTTCCATTCCAAATTTCACTCGAATAATTTCAGCCGATTGTACATGAAAAAAAAACAAGCATATAAACTTATTTCTCTCATAACTCAGGCTCGAATTCCCCTTCAGAAATCATATGTTAGGGGAGTTCTCTTGGGCGGATACATCGTGGCGATGACACAATATGTTGTTGGATTTTGTGGTCCTCAAACATGTCGGTTTACGATATTTTCCTTCGCCGTTAAGCGAAGGCAAATCCACAAATAACTTGAAAAAAAAATACATACTCAACATTTTTGTAAATTCTTTGACAGTATGTTACGATATGCTAGTAAGGCTTCAACTAGTGCCCTGGTTAGGGCTAGAAATTGTAGATTGAGGAACGTTACTGGCAGATGTGTGAACTGGTCTTTTTGTAATATGATTAGTTGTTTGATTATTTAGGAATTTTATCACTTTAATTTTGTATACCAACGTAAGCCATATTTATTGAATTATGTTTATAGTATGTTTATGTAAGTGTAGACCTTATATTCATAATTGAATTATATCCCTCTCTAGATGGCCGAGTAATGAAAATCAAGTGTGTAAATCGGTTCGCCCGTATTGGACTTTTAAACATAAATTGTCCGAAATAAATGGAAGATTATTTCATAATAAAAGAGTGGTTATCCCGCAAAGCTTACGTAAAACATTGTTGTTTATTAGCTTATTATTGTCAAAGTATTTCTTTTTACTCACTCTTGAGCCGTATTTCCTCATGACTGAGGGTTGTCACTTTCCCGCAGAATTAAATCGTTAGGAGAGTTCTTTTGGACGGATACATCGTGGTGCGCCCAGGTCATTCCACGGAAAAAAATGCGTTTTAATTGCATAGGAAAGGTGAGAAAACATCTTTAACTTTTTCTGTATCCTAGAGCTAACTTTGAGGTTTTCAATGCACCAAAAGAGATGTTCAAATACCAAACCAACCAACGTTATAAAGTAAAAAAAAAAATTCGCAGGTTTGAATCCTGCCGATCGTGATAAATAAAATGTTTAAAATTTGCATTTTATAGAAAAGTAGTCAAAATCGCACAATGCATTAAGCAAACAACTAATTATAATTCTTTATTAACACTTTTGTGATCTGTCCAGCGTAGGAGGTACATTCTGCACGGGCCGGAGCCAAGTGCTTCTTGAAAAGTTTATAGATAAATCTTACAAACTAGCAATATTAAGAGCCTGTATTGTCCCATTGTTAGGCAAAGGCTTCCCTACCCTCTTTCCATTTATTTCTATCCAGTGCTATTGTATTAAAGATAAAGATAAGATAAAGATAAAGAATCTTTATTGATAATGTAAAGTTGTAACATACATATGATAGGTATAGGTATAAGTACTAATATCACAGAATATGCTACACAAATTACAATATCTCGACAAATTGAATTTATAACATTTAGTTTTATAAAATTTTAGAAGTTACAATGTCTAGTTTTATTAATAAAATAATGAAATTTTTTGTTATTAAAATCATGTCAAACATAACAAGTTCCAGTCCTATTACCAGTCCAGTACCAGTATTCCAGTCTTATAGGTGTTTCTCCAGGTCGTCCCTCCATCGCTTAAACGAGTATCTATAGCACGTGTAATTTTGTTGTTATAGTAAAGCGTGAAAGCATAAAAATGCTTTATAGTTAAGTTACAAAAATTTAAAAATATAAATGGCTAAATTCACAACATGCCAGTAACACGCAGGACGTGCAAGTGCATATTGTGGGTGAACTACTTCTAAGCTAAATATTGATTGTGAGCAACAGAAGCAAGTTAGGATTCATACTCAACATTGCTAGAGGAGATTGATTGAAATTGATCTTTAATTCAGCGATCTTTTAAGCGGCTTAATTACCTCTCGACACCAGAGTTGGCCACTCTCATTCGATAAGAAGAAGAAATCGAGAGTGAACCGGTTTTTATTGGGTAAGCACGTTACATCTTAGGCCGTAGCTATTGTATCAGGCAAGCTATGGTCAAGTGCTTACCTGTTGTAGTAAAAACAAAAGGAAGAGTTGTGGTCAAAAGCGAGTCACAAGAAAAAAGGCTTTTCAAAAAAAATTGTATAAAATAATTTAATGAAAAGGAGGCAGTTATAAAATACCCCATTAATAAGTGACACCTTCTCATCTAAATACGAGTATTTCTAATTTTATTTGATAGCTTTTATTTATATTTTTGAGGTTTAAGAGTCATTTTCAATCATCTACAAGGGATTTTTTTTAACTAGTGGACGCCCGCGGCTTCGCTCGTATCATTTCAGGATAAAAAGTAGCCTATGTCATTTTCCGAACCTAATATCACCTACATAGGTACATACCAAAAATCATGATGATCCATTTAGCCATTTATGTGCGATGCGCTTTTAAGCAAACTGATAAAATAACAAAAAATCAAAAACTGCTTCTTCTTCTTATCGAATGATAGTGGCCAACTCTGGTGTCGAGACTTCAAACCGCCCTAAGGGCCTCTGACATGGCTTAAAAACTGCTGAAACGTGTTCTGTTATTGATTTAAAAAATACCCATTCATATTTTTTTTAACCTTCTTAACTTTATTATTTGTTTAGATAGATAAATGTTTCTTTTACATGAGATAGGCTCACGCTTGACTACAACTGCCTAATGTTAAGCAACGTTATAGTCTACGATCTAGCGCGCTTGCCTAGAAAAAACCGGTTTACTCTCGACTTGAAGACCGACAAATTATAGATCTGATGCAAAGTATTGTAACAATTGTTTTTATTATCTTTATAAATAATAAAAAAATAAATATTTCGGGACATTGCACACAGCGCCATCTAGCCCCACACTAAGCAAACGCTTGTGTCGTGGGTACTAGATAACGGATATAATACTTATATACTTTTCTTTTGTAAATACATACTTATTATACACACAAACGACCAGACTCAACACAAGAAATTATACATTTTTTAAATGCATAAATACTTGTGTCAGGCGGGAATCGAACCCGCAACCCCTAGATTAGAAGGCAGAGCCACTACCAAATAAGCTAACAGGCCAGTCATTCACAGATCTTCGACTCTCTTCAGATGATACATATATATATTAGATAGATTGATCTTCAAAGCCTCAATCATTGTAGCGAGCGAGTTTCACACAATTTGTATTTGAAAGCATGTAGGTAAGGTACCATCAATTATATATCACGGTGCATCGGTGCGCATTGCTCCGTTGCATTAATAATCAACGAGTCTGCTACGTTTAGACGACACACATGGCCGTTCTCACATCGACGGGCATGCGGACTCAGGATGTAAAGGACATGTAGTGTTTACCACAGGATTTGAACCCTAGGTAAAGGGGCCTTGGAAATATTGTCATTGCAATTTTTTAATGAGTCTGCACAAGATTGGAATGAGTGGCGTAGTAGAAGATTTTTATAGGGTTTTTTCTTCTCTGGATTCAATCTACGAGTGGCGTACTGAAAGAGAGGCCTATGCTCAGCTATGGGCGATAACGGGCTGCTGATGATGATGATAATAGGTTAGCGTTCCTGTATGATTGCATTGCTGCAACCTAGGGTGTGTAACACATTTACCTAGAAGGTACATATTAACTTTAGATTTGAAGACCGTTGGATTGTGGTTCACAGGAAACACAGGTTCTGATAGTGTCCCAAAGAAATTTTTGCATTATTATATCCGAGATTGTTTATTGCAAAGCGGGTTTATTAATGTAATGCAAATTGTGTTTATTTGCGTAATGTTAGAGAGTAATAATGCATAGATAAACATTACAATCATAATTTCCATAATCCGTATTAAAATCTTGCGATTCAATTGTGGGTCACACCCTGTTATAATTGGAAAAACATAAGAGTTGCAAAATAGCACTGTAAAAACAATTGATGACATTTCATATATCATAAGACATAGAAATTCGAAAACCATTTAGAGATATTGGGACGCCGATCATTATCAATATTTTTTCAATTTTTTTAAATCAGTGGTTAGATAGATATTATTTAATTACTCTCAACCAAACAGAGTTCGTATAAATAACAACACTTCCGAAGCTATTTCTATTAAAAATAAAAGTTGACAGTGACATTGTGACCATTCTTCCGTTTGTCATCAAAAATAATACAACTGTCAATTCAATTAAATTTTTTTGGGAACTATAAAACACGCCTATTTTACATACAGAGGTGACAAAAGATTTATTAGCCTAGTCCAAGGTTTCAAAAAACCTTTAACTTTATCCTTCTCTGAGTACGTCCCTGGTGGAATCGTGCATTCGAAACAGGCACAAGGGAGTACCCGCGTACTCACTAACGCTATCTTCTAGTTAAAATACTCACTAATTTTGTCATTCCCATCAAAAGGCTTTTAGATAACACATGTAAAGATTCCATGAACTTTATATCATTTTTTATAATTAGGATTAGACAAAAAAATAAACTAATTTATTTTCACTATTTTTTTTATTTATTTAATAATAATTAAAACGGTCAAAACCAATTACATTAATTATTTCATACTCAAATACCTTACAATCACAATATTTACAATCACTTAACAATGTCATATAATAATTAATATATTATATATATATAATTTAAAAGTTGTCAAAAGGAAGTAAAATAATAATCAGTCCATTCATTATATCATGCAATTGGATACTATATATCATATCTAGATAATAATATGGTTTATTTAATAAAAGCGCTAGGAGCATTTCGAAATTTTTTGGGGTCCAATCTACGGATTTAGGATTACCTGTGTTGCAGTAGACAGGGTTTGCTATCGTTTCAAATTGATTATTCCAATTGACATAACTTGTTCCTGTTGTTTTTATTACATTGCAATCGTTCAGACATATATTACTTAGCTACTTCGAAAACGATTATGTGCCGGTTGAAATACTTATTAAAAAGGATCAGAGTTCACCACTCTTATTCAAACTGACTTACATGATTAAATTATAAATATTTAATTCATATATTTCTGCATTCATAGGAAGGTTTACATACAGATATTTAATATAAAATTCAATTTACTTATTTCTTCACTAATGGGTTAACAAATAGTTGTTTCTTCAACGAGACAATGTGTAAAATGAGCTCCATAAGTTCTTCAGACATGCAAATCACTATAGGTACAAAATATATTTTAATGCAAAGCTCTGTATGATCACTAATTGTAAGATACAATTTAGTCTGTAATTATGTTGTACTTGATTATCGTTGTTGTTTGTGTGTTTGTTAGACTCAGGTTTTTGAAATTATTAATCGCATTTATGTTGTTCAAGCTGTGTACACATATCTTAGGAATTTGTTCTGGATCAAAACCAGCTTTGAATGTATACTTAGCTTATTTGGGAACACATTCTGTTTTGTGTACCATTATAAATAAATAAATAAAATAATTAACGTCTCTACACATATATGTACTGTTGCCCAAACTGAACAGCATCAATTAAATATGTCCAACCTCTCAAGACTACATAGTCGAAGAGCTAATCAATAAACTATGGCATGTCCTAAACATAGTCGAGGAGCCGTCTCTCCAACTCATTACTAATTCTGTCCGGGTCTGCGCTCGCCCGTCGCATGCGAAGCAGAGATTTCTGCCCGTTCGTCAATCGTGGTTGCTCATAATTAATCGCTTTAATTACCTAAATTGTGCACGCATCAACTCATGTAAGCTAAATGGTGCGTTATTACGTTTGTTTCTATCACATTGACTGATAGAGCCTGGCTGTTGTGGAAAAGTAGAGCACAAAACCATAAAATTTTAATCAAGGGATAAATATCTTTATCGAAATACAGGTTTAGAAGCTCTCTCTCTCTTTGGGTCGTATTTCCTCGTGATTGAGGGTCGTTACTCCCCCGCAGAATTAATTCGTTATGGGAGCTCTCTTGTACAGATACATCCTTAGAAACTACTAGAGTAGTAAATATACACAAATTTAATAGCAGGCCACAAATAATTATTTTTAGAATTTTAGCTTGATATCTAGTTAAGAAAATATGTGGTGAAAAAACGATGATGGTGATGTTTAAGTGGTTGGGCCAACCTTAAGATTAGAATCAAGTGTCATTTCATTTCATAGATTTGTGGTGGTAGGTGCCGTGTGGCGTGGTGGTGGTGGTAAAGAAACACACCTAAAACATACAATAGTTTGTGGTCTCATCTGAAACTGTTGTGACTTCGGAACTACTTTAAAGCTTGCACGTTGACCCTTAAACACGTTTAGAAAAATAAGCAGTCCGTTACCTCATCGGTAAATGCGTTTAAAAATTGATGTGTACGTTCAAACAACTTTCCAAAGTTATCCTTATACATATAATACTATGTAATACTTTCCAAAGTTATCCTTATCTTGATTGGTATGACAAGTTTATAAGCTGGATTTATTTATTTTTATTAGTGAATAAATAATACCATATTTAAAGACATAAGATATTTTATTAAATGTATGTATAGTTATTTGTAGGCTGTAACGGTTTGACAAACGACAAATAAATAAAATGAAATAAAATATAAAAGTAATCAAATCTTTTGTAAAAACAAAGCTAAACAATACAATAGTTGCCCGTAAGAATAATCCACTAGAAATCAACACTCTTGCCAGTTTCGTATTTCAATCGCAAAAAGAGAATGCAACTTGAATATTTAATTAAGGTTTATTAGCAAAATAATCAAATCAATTGTGGCATTGTTTTAAAATGGCAAACACGGGAAGCACAATACGATTTGTTCTGTATCGAAGTCCTTTAAAGCCGTTGAAGGTATACAAATAAAACAAAGGAGCGGAGCTTAGTTTGGGAGACGCTGGGTTGTTTTATTTTATACTTTACTAGCTATTGCCCGCGGCTTTGCACGTGTTATTATACATATAAACCTTCGCCTTAAATCACTCTATCTATTAGATAACAGAAGAAGTTTCAACAATTTTAAGAGTTTTGTTTGTTTGTCTGTTTATTTAAACGCGCATCTACTGTTGAACGGATCATCGTGATTTTTGGTATGTATGTAAGTAGTAGAAAAACATGGGAGTGACATAGGCTGTTTTTATTCCAAAATAATACGGTAGAAGCCGCGGGCGTTTACTAGTTATAAATAAATCCCTTACCTTCTAGACTACATCCTCACCGTAGAACTGGCGCGACCGGCAGGTTTTCAAATTGTATTTAAAAATAATAAAACGGCAAGTTGGTATAAAATGGATTCTTGCGGTATTTACGTCTCAGATAAAAAGCGTAACGTAACGTTTTATAAAATCTCGAGGAGTGGTTAGGGTTTTGTTGAATGAAGGACAATTTTCAGTATTCATTTGTTCAGCAATTTTATTTCTCTAGTCTTTACCTTAACCCACTATGTGTGGTCGGCACAACATGTTCCTCTCTTATATTTAATTCTGTCACTCATCATCTCCGCCTTCACTCCTCTTGAAAACATAACCAGCATACTTACATACATTATTCATTTGTGCAGCTAAACTAAGTGAAGAGAACAGAGAACTAAAACTAATTTTCAGTTAAGACATGTACATTGTACGCTGTACATAAAAAGGTGTAGCTATTGCGTATATTACTGTGTTCTTACGATAGTTGCTTTAACGACTAAGACGGAATCATTATGATTTTTGGTACGGAGCCTTTTTATACCGAAATAATGCGAGCGCAGGTAGCAAATATCTACTAATTTAATAAATATTTCTTAAAGCGCCATCTAGGCTCACTTTAAGCAAATCCTTGCGCCAAAAAAATAATCCTAACTTTCAGGACCTTCTGCTAAAACTCTGTACATTATTCTATAACCTCTGCAAACGGACCCTCTTAAGACAAATCGCATTACCTACTGTTACTCTACTTATAACCCAGATTTAGTGGCATATGTACCTCTAATGAGGTGCCACCATTAGACGAATGATAATGGCAGACTATATCATAGTTGATGATAAGCACTAAGCACCCATCAATGACGCATCAGATGTGAAGTTAGTGTCTAGTGTAGAGGCATTAGAACAGCTGATATAATAGTCCAAGATCACCAAAGTTAGATAATTCTTTATTGTCTTATAAAATTACATACAGAAACTACTCTAGTGCCACAAGTGTCGGCTTTATTGCTAAAAGCAATCTCTTCGAGGTAACCATTGGATCGAGAGGAATATATATCATATAAAAGTTATGATCGTTTTTGTGTCAGGTCAAATTATACGGCTGTCATCTCTCTCTCTCTTGAGTCGTATTTCCTCATGACTGAGGGTCGTGACTCCCCAGCAGAATTATTTCGTTAGGGGAGTTTTCTTGGGCAGATACATCGCGGTGGACACCCAGGTCCTTCCACGGATGTCATGTCAGTCGTCAAGCTCAATCTTATTTTATAAAAATGGCGTCTTCTATCCAAACACGTAAGTAAGCTCATATGGGAGTGAACCTTTTCAGATGTCAGAATGTTACCGCCCTAAGAGCCCTTGACATAATTCAAGGACTGTGATATGACAAACAGCCTGGACCTACAATTTAACGTGTCATCCGACCCACGTTAAAAATTAGAATATAGGTAATCAATCAATATATATCAGAATAATAACATAGTTTACCAACCTGTGAAGCGTAAAACTTTTTCTCCTTATTTCTTGTTTCTTATTACTATAATAATTACTGAGGGTTGCGTAGGGTAGAACGAGAGAAGATATGGTTTTCTCCATAAGACTATTAAAAAAATCGAATAAAACAATAATAATAGTCGTTTGTTGACTCAAATAATATTGGCAAGGTATTATAACAATTCACATTTAAAACTCTTAAACATTATTATATTGACATAAAATCTATCGCAATATTTACGAACATATAATGATATTTTTTATAAAAAAAAATGTAATAAATAGCTATTTGAATTTGAATTATAACTTTTTTTAGAACTGAATAGGCTTACGTTTGACTATAGCCTGCCTGATGTTAAGCACCACTATAGTCTAAGATGGAGCACGCTTGCCTAGAAGAAACCTATTAGTAAACCGTATGAACTTAGTCTAACTATGAAAGTAAACAATACTAACTGTGTAATTTAATCGCACCCCATCACTAGTCTAGTACTACGTACCTGTTTAGTTCCTAAACAGGTAGAATATCAATCAGTTACCTTCAATATCGCACCTTATAGACTTCCCATTATGGTGAGAATATTCCGACACACATCCTACTACGTACTTATTTGATTTAATGATAACTATAATTTGTCGGTCTTCAAGTCGAGAGTAAACCGGTTTCTTCTATGCAAGCGCGCTAGATCGTAGACTATAACGTTGCTTAACATCAGGCAAGTTGTAGTCAAGCGTTAGCCGATACCATGTAAAAAAAAAACAAAAAAATGAGAAATACTGTCCATACTATAAAAACGAATGAATGAATAGAGAACCTTTACTAAAAAAATCTAGCTAAAAAATGGCTAAACCATTCAGATGGAATTAATATATAAGCTTTTGTTATTCTAGTTTATCACAAGTGATACCGATTGCAACCTTGTATTGAGAAGGCAGTATGTCATCTGATACAAATTATTTGGCCCATTTTATATGCATAAATAGTATTTATTTTATTTATTATTATATTTTTTTGCGTATTTGACAATACTTATTTATTTAAAAAAGGCAAATAATAACAGCTGTTAGGATTAAAACTTGCATCTTATGAAATTTGCTAGCGATGCCTTAATGATTTTTCAAACTAGATATTAATTAAAATTAGTATTAGCAAAATTACTTGCGTGTTAAATAGTATTTGATAAACAGATGCTTTACACTAACAATACATAAAAACAAGGGGAAAAACTAAACATACTTCCTAAGTACTTCTAAGTACAAAAATAAATAAGGGAAACTTAGATAATCTTCAGAAAAGATTAAATAGAGTCTTCTGCCAGTGGGCAGCGTGCCCAGCAATCTGGCCATTAGCCATTAGTATTTGATTAATTTCCTTACCTTTTTTTTTTTTACATGATATAGGCTTACGCTTGACTACAACTTGCCTGATGGTAAGCAACTTTATAGTCTACGATGTAGCGCGCTTGCCTAGAAGAAACCGGTTTACTCTCGACTTGAAGACCGACAAATTATAGTTCAAGGGGAATAGAGATTTAATACCTGAAAATAATATAAGTGCTTGTCTATAGCTTACGTTGTTCGTTCCCTCGCTTACACCGATGGGGTCAGCTAAAGAGAAATTATAATCGGGCCGAGCATAACCTAGCATTATGTTTAATTAGCAGTGTGTTAATAGAGCTACTACTGTCACTCTGACGCAGAGTATCTACCCACAGATGGTTAAGTCGGAATTCTGTGATAGGTATATGTACCTAGTTCTGTTTTAACCGTATTTTTATTATTTGTGTTAAGTCTGGCCGCCTCTTTATATTATAAGTATGTATTTCTAAAAGAAATGTTGGTTTGTAAGTATTTTATCCGTTATCTAGTACCCTGGACACAAGCGTTTGCTGAGTGTGGGGCTAGATGGCGCTGTGTGTTGTGTCCTGAAATATATATAATTTGTATAATTTACGAGCTTTTCAAATGTAATAAACTAGTTTTTGCCCGCGGATTTGCACGCATTATTATCCATATATAAACCACCCTTTAAATCACTCTATCAATAAAAAATTGCAATAAATCCGTTGGGTAGTTTTAAAGGTTTAAACATGCATACATGTTTACAGACGCGGGATTGCTTAATCTTTGCTTTTAACTATGTAGTGACAACGATGAATAAAATCTACATATTCATGTGCGTAGTTTTTCCTCTGAGATTTCTCATCATCTGTCCACAGTTGAGTGGGCAAGTGACGGCGTTGAGTCGCGGACGTACTGGTACAAAGCAAAGACAACAGTATTCGCGGAACTTTCGTAATGAATTATTATGGACGTGTTCAATTTCTCCATTTAATATGAGCTCTGGACCATGGGTGGTATTTTCATTACAAGCTTTTGTTAGGAAACGGACACCAAAACGATTATTTTAATGTTTATTTAATTCTGTGTGAGCTAAAACTTTATGGGCCTTATTACAAATTGTGGCTTAAGTATTAGTCCAGAACTTCGAAAATACTCAGCTAGTTTTTGTTGTTCAAAATTTGTCTGTCTACTGTCAAAACAAATTGTAAAAATTTCACCAGTGATAAATCAACTTTCTTATTTCAAATTGGCCTTTTGATTGTTTATATGTGATGTTTGTACAACAAGAACCGACTTTTTATTTCAAAATACTAGAAATAAGACGGATTAGGATTTTTTTACGGTTTTTTCACACGATTGGCTGATCTTTGCCTGTCAAAGATGAAGTCTTTGACACTCATGACACTTTGTTTAAGGTATCAAGCGCCATGTAGTTTGCCAAAATATGGTATTAAAATAGAACATATTATATGTATTACATTCTCTCTCACATTAATTTTATTGTTTTAGTTCATGAAGGGTCAGACTTGTTACCTTGTCTGACTCTCTATTCCCCACGAACTATAACCCAGCGAGAGTGAACCGGTTCTTATTGGGTAATCACGCCACGATCCATCTTAGGCCATAGCTATTGCTTACCATCAGGCAAACTATGGTTAAAACTTGTAATATGTAATAAATGTATGTAAACCTGTTTTGGTTACAAAAAAAAAAAACTTAATACTTGTGATAATTTTAATCCAAAACAATTGAGGCCTGCACCACCGCGTCTATATCTAAAACGTTTCCAATAATATCATTAATTAGTTTTTAAATCAGACAACTTTCCGACTTCATCAGTCATCAGAATCACTCGAACCTGGCTCCCGAGACACCTGGATCGGCATGATTTAATCACTTTAATTAGTTATTTACATAATTAATCCATTGGCGGAGGTCGATCGCGGTGCCATCCCTCGGCGTGGTCTAATCAAATTGATTGGTGACATTTATTTTTGAATTTCCGCAGACATTTTCCAGTTTAACACCTTCGATGGGTTTATTACACATTAGCAGTGTCTAGGGGGTTCCTCATGGGAAACTAAGAGAGACTAATAGACTAGGAGCCCGCGAACACAAACCTCCTTTATTTATATTCTAGCACAACCCCTTTACACAAATGGCATTTTTTGTGGTATCAAATTATGGTTGCCTGGAAGAGATCACTCCAAGTGATAAGGCCGCCCTCTGTTCCAATCCTATGTTCTAAATTCCCTTACTTATACTTCTGTTCTTTTGTTATTGGTGTACAATAAAGTATTTTGATTTGATTTGAATTTTTTTGATAAAAAGCTTTGCCACTACTTTAGCATACAAATATTAACGATTAAATTAGGTTAGATTAATTAAATTACGTTATTATGAATCTATGGTAACTCCAATTACATAATATATATATAAAAAATTCTATATAAATATTTACATTGTAAGCATTATATAACATAAAGGTTGAATATGAAAACAAAGCTTGAATTTAAAACCTGATTTCTTAGTATTAAGTAAGAAGTTAGTATTCTCAAAACAATGTGTCGTGTAAATGTGTTTAATAATAAACCTTAGTAATTGCATCAAACGAGGACGAGGTAAAAGTGACGGAACGAGCTTAATAGATACAAATAAACACAAGAACCTGTTTCAGATATTAACATATAATAAATAAGAAAATATTTTAGAGCATAACACACAGCGCCATCTGACTGTCGTATCATGGGTACATAAATTTAATCATTATTAACTGCATTAAAAGTACCCGTTCTAATTGTATTATCAAGATCAATATTTTTTTATTAAATCTATATGATAGATTCGATACCACATACTAATTGCTTTATTTTTTTAATATTTTTTTTTATATAAGGTAGGTACGAGTAGACACACGCTTTGACCACAACTCTTATCGTGCATCGTTGTCGCCTATAATCTAGTGGAGATGTCTAGAAGAGACTGATATCACTTATAGGTCATGGGGAATAGAGTATCCGGAAGAGAGTTCCAGGTTTTAGCAGTGACAATATAATAGCAATACGTTTAATTTTGCATGTGACTTTTCTAATAGACCGGTCATAAAATTCATAACGCCTAAGCAAATGTTTAGCCAGAAAATGTTCTTGACTTTAATGTTGAGGGAACTAATGATAGAACGACAAAAAAAATAGCAATACGTTCCAACAGATTGCTCTACAATTTTGTCTAGGCGCTTACACATCACAGGTAGGAAGTATCCACTACCTAATGAATGGGTGGTCCTTGCTATATGCGCAACAGGTAGCGAAACAACTATGCGCAGGCGGCGGGTGAGGTGCGGGGCGGGGGCAGTTGGCACCGACTGCCTGCAAGTGCAGTGCAGTCGCTTGGTGTGCGTGATCAATGAATGTTGAGATAATGCTTAGTCCATTATTTCACGTTTATTTGTAACAGAGTTACACGTTAACATTTAAAAATGTTATAATAAAGCAATTAATTACTAGTAGGTATAACATTTTTTTTAGGTACAGTACATAATACATCTTTATGATATTTTTGTAGACTATTACCTATATCCATTGATATATTTTTCAGAGAATTTTACGTTGAGTGTAGGAAAATGATTATCGTGAAAATTATCATGATAATATGGGCAAAAATAATATGAGTATTGATAATTTTTGTTTGTTAATTAAGGGGTATTACTTGGCGATGGACGCGACCCCGATATTTCTGGCCTTCTGTTTCACACACTGTCTTTTATTTAACGAAGAAAGAAGATAATTATTACATATTAAAATTAATACGACATTTATTGCGTCTATTAAATAACTAAGGTCGGAAGGAAGAGAGAGAGTGTAGTGACACTTTGGGAATTGAAATTCTTAACTCAAGGCTCTATATCTGAAATGTGATACCCATTTTTTTTACTTGCTTCATCTATTCATAAACAAATCTTGTAAAAATACATGTTCATCATTCCCGCGTTAAACACGTTTCATTTTTTCTTTTTTCTATAAAAATAAAATATGTTCGCGCTCGAATGTAGCCCATTGCTAAGGCTTCATAAAGCCTTCTAGAATACTCCACCCGCCATTTTTGTAAGTCCATGCATCAAACGTAATCGCTTTAAATAAACCACTAATCAAGAATCGAAACGCTATTTTCGTTTAAGAACCTCATGTTTCACTCTAGTAATTACTGACTGGAGCGACGGGCACTGCGCTTAGCACGCTCGCAAAAGCAATTCATATATAATTCACCCATCATAATTGGACCAATCACGCCACAGCACGTGCTGAAAGCTTGCTGTGATTGGTGACGGGTGAGAATTCAGATGCAGTATTGCTTTTTTATCCGTGCTTGGGCCACAGAGGGGGTTGGGGGGTGTTGCGAAGTGAAAGCAATAGTGGTAGGTGGCGCCCTCAGCGATTTATTGTTTTTAATAATAACGTGAGCTCGTAACAAAGAGAAAAAGTATGTAGAGAGAACCGAGCGCCATTCAGATGTGAAGGTACACATTGGATGTGGTATATTATACATCGCGAGTGTCCCTAAAATATATGTAATTATTATAAATTACGTGTATACCTACGCCGTACCCATAAACATACATATTACACACAAAAATGAATTATCATTCTTCATCAGCTAGCATTCCGCTAACGTTCGAATATAAAACGTTAAAATATCGTCGCCTGTGAACGCTTCCGTAATGATAGATACATAATGCATACAGTAACATAACTAGCTTTCTATAGACTATGCTGCCCTAATGCCGATAAAACTTGTTTTTTTTTCAATCAGAAGGCATTTATTTATTTATTTGACCACTACAAAACTACTGCACCGTGGCCCATTAATGGATCATGTCTATACTGGATTGCAAAGAATATGAAAAAACCAAGGTGTCATTGTAGTTGGAATACTTTATTAAATTAAATTAAAATTCATTTATTTCGGGTTACTGAGACCCATATCGGAAAATCACATTACATTACATTCAATTCAAATCAACATAAAATAGAATTAATTATTATTATCATCTTAAAGTTAAAATAATATAGGTACATGTCCAAAAATGCTCCGTTTGCGCGTGGTTGTATGGATGGAAGCAGGCGGTGCGCGCCTCCGCGAACATTCCCGAGGCGCTGCAGAACCGAGGGAGCCCCATCACAATCCGGAACGCGTTATTATAGAGGACGCGAAGGTCGCTGTAGCTTTTCTGTGGGTAGTGAGCCCACAGGCTGCAGGTATACAGCGAGGTACAGTATGCTCGAAAGAGCGTAAAATGAGATACATGTAATATTTTACTTGTTATTCAGTGCTAAAAATAACAGAGGTCCCTAAATAATAATAAAAAAAAAACCACTGCCACATCCGAAGGAGCTTTATTTTCGCACATCGCTGCCTCCGTTCGGCCACGCGGCTCGTCGGTGGCAATATTAACATTCGTAGGTTTTCATTTTCCGCACTTTTTGCGATTATTCCCTAACTTTCGAAAGCCTCTATTCCCCTGTGCCCCTGAGGACAACAGGCCTAAAACTGGCCTTACGAAATATTCGATTGTATTCGTACGCTTATAAAAATACGTTTGTAAGTACGCAATGCCTATCGCATGGTTGAGTTAAGCAACTTTTGAGACCATTCTTGACCCGACCAAAATAAGAATCAAAGCAAAATAAAATTATTTTATTTGCACGCATATTGTCATACATAGTTACATAAATTTGTTGTCAAATATTCTGTCGATAAGCGTACAAATGTTAGTTTTATGGCTAGTCAAATTATGTGTATAATTTATTTTTTCTTCAACAAAGTCATTTACTTTATAATAACGTTTGGTCAGTAGGTAGTCAAGCAAAACAACAAAGACAGGATAGACGATAGCAAAGCCTTTGCCCTGTAGCTGCAGGTGAAACAGAAATAGACGGAAAATAACCATGTTGTAAGCTACACGTATTATTGTTAAAAATCTAGATAAGAATTTTGATCTGTAGAATGTTAGCCGCACGACATAACAATAATATTGGTGTTATATAATGTAGGTATATAAAATATCGAATAAACTTATTAATCTAATTTTGGTGTGGGGGTTAACACTTAACAAAGTAAAAGTAAGGATATTGATTTTTGAAATGAAACCTTTTGAGGGATATGATTTATTTTACTCTTCACAAATAGGCATTCAACCTCCAGGTAATCTCATCCATAATTTGCAATAATAGTTAAAGAAAAACAAGGGAAAAAACTAAATATATTATACTACAAGGTTGCTGTTCAAGCGACAATGCATTCGAGAGGTAAGCAATTCATGCACGGGAATTTAATCCTGAATATATAAAATACTAAAGTATTCATTAACAAAAGTTTAGTCCGCATTTTTCACAGCCAAACAGAAACCGTAGAATTAAAAGACAAATCATTTATTTTTGAAAAAAACTGTGCTTAACCCATTTGGCTAATGACGCGATGGAATCTGATTATAGTCTTTTCCAGTTTTCTCTTCGACACAGGGGTGGATCCAGGTATCAAATAGAAACAGAATTTATTGAAACATAAATTATAAATATTACTTTATAAAGGTCACATAAAATACATTCGAGTATGAATACAAATTTTGAATAAGATTATGAATAAAAACCATTTATTGAAACATGAAACTTAAATAAGACGAAAACAACCAAAAATATATAATAAACAAAATATGAGTATATTAAAAGTTTCATGTCACACACAACCCGGCCCCAACTCAGCATGTGCTGGATGCAAGCATCCAGCGCTGGTCTTCCGTTGGGACCGGCAGGTGTCATCTCGCACGTAAGTAAATCGAAATACGCTTAACAACACTATTAATATATATAATAACAAACACAAAAAAGGTACAGCAAAGAAGAAAAACATATCATTTTCCCGGTCTCAGCTCAGCTTGTGTTGGATGCAAGCATTCAGAGCTGCAGTGCATAGGGTAGCCATATTTGTTGTTGTTCTTCTTAGCCACGTTCCTAATTTATGCCTTAGCTTGGTTAAAATACTGGTCACACAGAGAGATTGCCATCAGACCTCTGCGACACCAAATATACAACCAACTTAGTTTACTTTTTTCGAAACGGTATGCTTCTACCTTTATTCTTCGTACCACAAAGTTGTGGAACTCCCTGTTCTCCACGCACTATGTTCCAGCGAACTTCAAAGCGAGAGTGAATCGGTTCATATCGGGTAAGCACGCTCCATCTTAGGTTATAGCCTTTGCTTACTATCAAGCAAACTATGGCCAAGTTCAAACCCCTTCTAGTTAAAAAAAAACTTTTGCTTCGTGCTAAATACACAATGTTAACCAGGAAGTTGCAGGTTCAAATCCTGCTGTCGTCATTATTTTTGCACATTTCTAAACAACTTTAGGAGGTTTAAGAATGAAGTTGAGCTATTGTTTTGCTCTCAATACCTCCCTGGAAGCACCATGTCACCGGCGTTGTTTTGTTACGAGAGAAAATGCGGTAAAAATGAGAGAACTGATTTGTGGCCCGCCGAGTACTTAATTGAATTATATCATCGATTTTCCATTAAAATGGTTTATGGAATGAAAATGTTGAAGCTTGGGCGTGCCTTTAGGTGATTGCGATTGCACTGATATAAAGCAAGCTAGGTATTACGAGGGCAACCCGCTGTCTAGACGCGTCACGGAATATTACCTATCATATTGTTATTATTTGTTTTATCTAACGCATAAACAGTGTGACGAGAAAAACCTTGTTCATTTCGATCGAGATGTACTTGTAATTATAGTGCGTTTGTATATTTAACGTATACTTGTTTAAAAAAATATAGTGGCGTTCCTCAGGAGAGACCTATGTCCAGAAAACTCAAAATCTAGGTTGTCTCTTCTTGTCTCTTCACTGTGCTACATCGAACCACACACTTTATTTTTAAGAAAAAAAGGTACCTACTTACCTACTTGGTAAATATTTAGGCTCTTATAAATTTTACGTTAGTTTTTTTAAAATTACCTAGCTATACAAATCAAGAAAGTCTTACAATAGACGTATATAGCTATATTTTTTCCAAGGCGCTGTAAAGAAATATTATAAAGTTCATACATAGACGTACCTATCCTTTTTATTAATTTTAGAAAATGAATTAATAAGGACATAGCACTGACCGACCAATCATTGATAAGGTAAGGTATATAAGGTTAATAAGCACTGAGTATGAGAGTAGATATAAGTAGGTACGTCATAGAACAAACTTCACTTCGCCACCCCCACAATTTTATGGGATCGTAAATATGCTAATTCAGCTATGACTTTTTTATAACATAATTGATAACGTGTCCGTTTCGGCGGAATGTCGAGATTATGATTTGGTAACATTAGTAATGGTTACACGATTACTTTTAAAAGGAATTCGATAGAGCAAGGATATTTTTTACTATCAAATTGCTAAAAATATTTAACCAAATATTTTTTTGTGAGTTTTATAAAAACCGGTGTTTTACCAAATCAGATAGATCGAGAGCTTATCTAATAATTTGGGAACACGGCTAAGAAGAACATCAACAATAATATATATATATTATATTATAATATTATGATGAATATTCTGGAGTTTTAAGCAATATTTATTACTTTTATATTCCCAGTCGATTATCATTAACCATTGTTAAGAAATTGTCGCGGTCAGTCTTTGGATGGGTGACCAAAAAGTAGCATTCCATTTGGACTCATCAGTGAGTCAGTAACTTTAAATTACGAGTATATGTCATGTTATGTCCGAGGGCCTTGGGGCAGTTTGCTAGTCAAAACTCTCAACCCTAGAGTTAGCCACTCGCATACAAACATTATGTAGGTCCAAAATGTTTTGCCATACCTATTTTTAAAACCATTCATAGGGATGTAGTTCTTCTATTTCGTAGTGACTTGTAATGTTTAGTGTTACTATTATATGATTTGTATTTGAATTTTGTATTTCGTCAAAGTCGAGGGTCCAACCTGGATGAGGTCTGCACAAGATCGACGCAGATGGCACATGCAAAGGGAGGCATATACACAGCAGTGGGATCCCAAGGGCTGTGGATGATGATGATGATGATTTGTATTTTGTATATGTACTAGGTACTAACTTTTTAGTGTAACATGTTAGTCCGTTATGCCACCTGTAGGTACATAGGTACAGTACGATTTAATTGATGTTCGAAATGGATCGCGTGACCGCGCAAAAGTCTTCTGTCGCCGCATACTTTTATGACTGATGTTAAATAATGAAAAATACCATATAGCCTTTTATGCTGGCCGCTTGATTTAGGAGACTCGTGTTGTTCCGTTTCATAAAAATGTAATTAGAATTTGTGACTAGTGTTTGTTTTAGTGCTATGTGATGATTAATTAGATTTAGGGTGGCGAAGAGGGAGGTTTTTTATTGCTTTAATACTTCATCGTCGACATGTTTCACTTTTGTTTTGTGTTGATGCTTTTATTTAATGAAGGGCACTGTTATTTAAAATGTAATAGGTATTTCGAAATTAACGATCCACTAAAGTTTGAATAGTAGTAGTAGTTTGCACTAGAGTTTGAACAGAGTGAGTATTTGCAATTAAAAAAAACCTCTTTTTTTAAATTATGCTTTTTTCGCGGCAAATTAGTGAAGTTTGCTAGTAATGAGATTTGTTTTGTTTTTTATTTTTTTATTTTCCTACTGGTATCCTAGCGTCGCTATTGGTGATCTCCCTTTAGGTGATAAGCGAGTGTGGCACTGTGGGAGAACGTTCATCATATAATCTGTCTGCCCAAAGTTCGATACCTACACGGCTTAACAACAAGAAAAGGTGGTATTACACCTGCTAGTTTGATAACACGTTAAATCGCAGATCCGAAAAAGAAAGTCACTGAAGACTGATTTTTTATAGTATTTCCATACAAAGCAGCCGGTCATCAAGCTATGTCAGGCCCCAAGGGTCGTTGGAACACTTTTTATTTAAATCATTTACATGTCAGTCTATTACCTATCACTATAATAATTTAGAGTTTATCAAGCTTGGTAAGCATATTACACACATTGCAGCATTGCTTAACATCAGGCAGATTGTAAACTAACGTATAAAGGTGGATAATTCCCAAGATCGTGTAGCTCAATAAACAAAAAAAACGATTTGTTACTTTATAAATGTGCAAAAAAGAACTTTGTACATGACTCTATGTAGTATCTAATGATTAATTAAATTATAAAAAAAAAAATTACACCCAGTTGAGCAAAGAACAAAACTTGATGATTAGTTTAGCTTTGCTTGCCTTAACAACAACTTACATCAAACATTTTTATTATTATAGAAATTGTAGAGCTCTGATTTTTAGACATGTCAGAAACAAATTGTAAGAAATACAGTTTGTTTTTGTGAAAATAAATTTTAAATTGATTTCATTATGAGTATGTTACAATAATTAAAATAAAATTAAATATATTTTACCTGTTTGACAGTGACAGAACAAAGAAAAGTAAAGAGATATTCGTAGAGGAATAAGCAATCAAATGTACGCCAAAAGTCTTTGAAGAAAGGTTCTGTTAATACCATATAATATATGAAATATAAGTGGGCCATATTCAATTAGTTTTCTTTTAGATATAATTCTTGTTCAGGAATTATTTAATCGAAGACAATTTGCGCAGCTGGCACATACAAAGAGAGGCCTATGCCCAGCAGTGAGATAGAGAGCGTTGTGGGTGATGATGATTGTGAATTAGGTATTTAGTTATTACGTTTAGGATGATAAGTTTTAATTTAGATAATATTTAAACACAACTACAATCCAGGGGTCTTCAAATCTAGAGTTAATAGCTTCGATCAACAATACCAACCGTTAATAGGTATCTTCTAGGTAAGCGTGTTACATCCTAGGCTGCAGCAATGCTTAACATCAGGCAGGCTGTAGTCAAACGTAAACCTATCCCACGTAAAAAATAATATTTAAATACAATATTTAGAAAGAAACGTTTGCCAGTTCTATCGTTTTTAGCGGCACATGACGCGTCCCATATTTGTTTTTAGACGGGAGGGCCCACTTTTGTATATTTTATAATGGGCCAAACGAATGGGCCACGCCAAACAATGACAACTGGCTTCGAGGAATTACTTTATGGTACGCCACGAACCTTTGTTTAAAGATACTTTCATTACAAAGTTTGTTTTGCTCTGTTAGAAGTTTATGACGTAAGGATTCTGACCTTTTCTATTTAACTTTTTATGTTAAAATAGTTTACTTGCAGCTGGGATAATCGAGGTGGCGTTGCTGGCAAAACACATAACACACCCATGCCTTATTTACATAGCTTAGGACTTAAAAAAGTTCGGAATCTTAGAACAATCAGATTTGAAATTGCCAAGATATTACGTCTGGTAATCTGTTAAAAAAACAGACAAATCAATTTAGTAGTAAGATTTTACCATTATGCACATATAAGTCATTGGAATTCGATGTATGTGTTAGATAATAGATATTGTATTGAACTTAGACTATTTTTAAGCTTTTCTAAAGATTTTATTTGTGCTTTTTTACTTTTAAGTTTTTGAAGTTTTAAGGCACTGAAGGCACTGCCTGTACAAATTATTGTATTGGTAGAGACGGGCAAATATAATGCCCTGTTCACATGTCATGTTTATCTAATAAAAACCAACTTTACCAACAATAAGTAAATAGACGGCGCATTAGCTGTCATTCAAATAAGGCCCCGTCTACTCTGTTATTGTTGTAGACTTGGATGTTGAACGTTTCATAATTATATATGCTATATTATATGATCGTATAATATACACGAAGCATAGGAACAATAATATTATGATGGTAAAATCACGTGATGGATGAGGTCTGCACAATATCGACGCAGCTAGCACATGTTAAGAAAGGTCTGCCCAGCTGTTGGACAGAGAAGGCTGTGGATGATTATGATTAATTAATTAATAAATTATTATGAACTACCAAGCAAATTAATTTTGTATATAACTAAATTAAAATGTACCTAATTACGCACTCGAGGCAGGCGAGGAGTGGGTCGTCCGATCGCGCGATGGGTCGACAACATCGTCAATGTCGAGGGTCCAACCTGGATGAGGTCTGCACAAGATCGACGCAGATGGCACATACAAAGGGAGGCCTATACCCAGCAGTGGGATCCCAAGGGCTGTGGATGATGATAATGATGATGAAAATGTAATTATTTTAAATCACACAAGCATTTTTAAGTTATAATAAACAAACTCTACCCAATACTTGCTATAAATGTACCAAAACATTTCAGATTTCAGATCAAAGACTTTACCAATAAAATAGGCGATTACCACAAAAATATATTTAAAACCAAAGAAATGTTTAAAAAAATGATCAAAATAACTTATTTCTAACTTTTTTTTGTAAAAGACAATCAAAAAATTGACTGATGTATAGTTGACAACTATTAAACGATAAGAAGAAGAAAAACAATTAACGTATAAAAGACATGATAAATATTTATAGTAATTATAAAGTTTATAATTTAAAAATTAAAGTCAAACTCATCACAAAATATTATCCATATTCATTAACAACAAATAAAATCATAATTTATAATATTATCACAAAATAGATAAAGTTTATAAAACCCATCATTGCTTTTTGCAATAAAACCCAAACTTTGGTTAAGGACGTATCTTAAGTACTGCAACGGGTATCGTATTTTTTTTTAAGTACAACTAAGTTGTATTAAGAATTGTTCTGTAGGCTTATTAACAAAAAAATCTAATAAAGAATATAAATTATATTACCTAATTAATATTTTTAGCTACGTTTTAATTTTTTAAATTTTCTATGTTATCTCTATTATTTGGAACGCTCTACCAAATAAAATTTAAGATCACCTACCTATAAATTGACGGAGACAATCATAGGATTACTTTGGTAAAAGTTAGTATACGAGTGGCCAACTATGGATTCGAGTTTTAAACCGCCCTAATGGCTCCTAACATGGATTGCATAATGACTGCCGCACCTACCATTACAAAAAGCCGTCAATGTATAGTTGTGTCTACAGTATTTAATACAAAATTTATTTCATTTTTAAATCATCAGATTAAAACATTTATAATTTCCAAATTATTGAAGTACCTACAATACAAGTAAGACATGTAGGTTAGTTAATTAGTCGGTTTGTCAATATTTAATATAATGCCGTCGCAGTTACTAGCATTTTATTTAAGAGAAAATAAATAAATAATAATTAAAACAGTAACTACAAAGGTACATCAAAATAGCATTAGGTAAACAAATTAAAATACATTTATTTCTCCAGCAGGTATATCAAATCAATAAAAGAAAATTTTAAAGTACTGCTCAATAAAAATAAAATTCGATTTTTTCTATAAATATTTATTGGAAAAAGTTTAGTCTAAGAGTGTAATTAGCGTGTAGATGATTGCAATGATGTGCACGCATAGTGCAGGCAGCAG